>JACEIK010000407.1:84147-95252 GCA_018107945.1 Datura stramonium | reverse complement strand
ATGGATTTTGTGATAGGATTACTCGGTACTAGGCATAAATTTGACTCTATTTGGGTTATTGTTGATAGGTTGAAGAAATCAGCTCACTTTCTGCCAGTCCAGACTGCATTCTCAATCAATGATTATGCTGAGCTATATATTAAAAAGATAGTCTGATTGCACGGTGTCCGAGCATCTATCATCTCTAACATAGGGGCACAATTTACAACTAGATTTTAGTAATTATTTCAGAAAGGGTTGGGGACACAAGTTAGTTTGAGTACAACCTTCCACCCCCAGACAGACGGCCAGGCAGAGCGCACCATTCAAACACTCAAGGATATGTTACGGGTGTGTTTGCTAGATTTTGAAGGAAGCTGGGATGAGCATTTACCCCTTATTGAATTTGCATATAATAATAACTATCATTCATCAATTCAGATGGCGCCTTATGAGGCATTATATGGGCAGAAATGTAGGTCCCCAGTCGGATGGTTTGAGGTAGGAGAGGCAGAGTTAGTCGGGCCTGATATGATTCACCAGTCAGAGGAGAAAGTGAAACTCATCATCCTACTCCGATGTGTGGCATCGAGACTTGAAATTTAATGTAGATGATTAGGTATTCCTTAAAGTGTCGTTGATGAAGGGCGTGATGAGATTTGGCGAGAAGGGCAAGCTTAGCCCGAGGTTTATTGGGCCGTATCGGATCCTCCGAAAGATAGGCCGAGTGGCATATGAGTTAGAGTTGCCTCTAGAATTAGAGTCTGTTCACCCAGTCTTTCACGTGTCTATGTTGCGAAAGTGTATAGGGGACCCATCCCAAGTTGTGCCAATTGAGGACGTTCAAGTTACTGAGGAGTTAGCCTATGAAGAAATTCTAGTTGCTATACTAGATAGACAGGTTCGTAGACTAAGAACTAAAGATGTAGCCTCCGTTAAAGTACTGCGGAGGAACAGAAATAAAGAAGAGATGAACTGGGAAGCTGAGGAAGACATAAGATCTAGATATCCTCACCTATTTTGGGATTGACCCAGATTAATCAGTTGAGGTGAGGTCGTGATTCAATTGTTAGTTTACTGCTTAAATTACTAGTACTGTTTAGTTGGTTATCTCTATATGGTGGAGTAGTTGGTTATAGCATATTGTGAGGCGCCTATGTTAGACTTTTCTGCATTTCAGGTTTCCAGATAGTCCATATTATAGAGGAGACTCTGCCGAAATTTTTCTAAGTACTAGTTAAAAGAGTTGACTCCTCTAATCTTGAAGATGACACTCGAGGATGAATGTTCCTAAGGGGGGGAGGATGTTACACCCCATAAAATGTTAACGGTTAGTAGGCGTACGCGTGGGTTGTGACGAGTAAAGAGAGTTTGACAGGTGTAGGAAAAGCCTCGGAAGCAGGATTGGCGAGGCCAGGCAGCGAGGGGCCAGCGCAATGTGTCAGCCTGTCGGTGCTTTGGGCAGCGCGGCGCGCCAGGAGGGCCAGTGCCTTGGGAGGCGTGGCGTGGCACCTTTCCTGGCGTGAGGAACATCCCTGCCACCGCCTGTGATATATATATATATATATATCACCCTTGTTCAATTTTAAAGCATAACAAATGAGATCTAAGCCAGAGAAGAGGGGAAATGCAACTTTCACTATATTTCTCATCAATTACGCTAATAAACTCCGTCCAAATGCAAAATTAACTTAAGGTAATAAGTCCTAATCCTATGGGAAGAATTTCTACAAAGTTATTTCTCGAAAATTTCGCTCGGCATACCGGAACCCCGCTGAGTAAAGGTTGTCAGAATTACTCCAAATTGAACCCTCAACAGCCACAAGCATTAGGTAAGTATTTCTCCCTTCTGAACTCTCGAGAAATTGTGGGTTCTCACCGAGTTATTCATAGTTGAATTATAGTTAATATTATTATAAAAAATTATCGTTATTTTCTGAGCTTAGTAGCCTAAGCCCTCACTCTCTTCAAACACTATAAGTTAGAAATTCTCTCTCAAGGAAGAGTTAGGGTTCGTTATCCTCTCCTTCTCAATTTCTCTTGGATCTTAAAATCAAGTCAAGAATTCATCAAGCCCCAGTATGTAGGTTCATGAATGTTGGGTTTCTTCTACCCTAATACCCAATTTCAAATCAATTTCATGAATTCAAGTCTCCAATCACGTTTTATGAAAATTCTAGGGTTAGACCCAATTTTGATGAAATCTCTCATGTTCTTCTATGAATTCAATTCTCTTATTATTCAATCTATGTTTTATAATTATGATTACACATTTTCTACAAGAATCACTTATGAACCTATATTTTCAAGTTATGATGATTTACCCAATTATGCATGAATTTCATGAATCTCATGCTTATGTATCATGGTTGATCCTCAGCATTGTTTTCATGGATAGTTAACATATGTTAAGATATTATTAATTTCATGATTTAGACTAGCTCATGTAAACCTATGTTTCATGATTATGATATGAGCACTATATATATTTTGAGAGTAGTATCTAGCACCGAGTAGGCTAGGGTTCAGCACACCTATGTCTCAGAAATACGTGTCACCGTAGGTATGATTATGTTAGGGGCCTTGCCAGAGGGTGTTCCCTTGCCCGGATGGGCTTATGAGTGAAATCACGCCTTTATCATTCTTTGCCCTAGAAAGGCCTAGGGTGGCTCTGCCAACTTGAGCGAGATAGTTGGACCTCATGTGCTCATTTATGATGGTGTCGGTTATAAGAGTCTCCCACTGTTCCTTGATTTTATATGCATGTTCATGTTCATGACTTATGATCTTAGGAATTATGATATTTTTCCTAATGTATGTTTATGAGGTTTTACTCATGAAATCAGCCATATCTAGCTTTATGAATCAGTTTTGACAACCTTAAGCCATTATACTTAGTTTATGATTAAAAAAACCCATGTTTTAGCTTGTCATCTACTTATGATTTCATAATATTATTTTATTATCATGTTTTACTTATCCTATATACTAAGTACATTTAATATACCGATCGCATGCTTTTGCGCTATATCGCCTCATGATATAGGTTTCGTGACTAGTAATAACCCCGTCGGTAGATTCTATCCCGCCCTAGTTTCAGCAGTTTCGGTGAGTCCTCATGATCCGAGGACATCAATTTTGATGCATGTTCTTTCTTTCATGTCTTTTAGTTTTCAAACTTTAATAGATCTAGTTGAGGGTATTTTCCCATCAGCTCATTCTTTGACTAGAGGCTTTTCAGACAACTATGTTTAGATTATTCAGCAGTATTGATCTATGGTTTCATATGTTTTATGACATCTTAGATTTCTGCTTATGTTATGTTATGCTCATGTTCTATTTCTACTTAGTTTATGCTCAAAAATGTGCTATGTATGTGCCATGGGTTATCTTGGAGTCATTCATAGTTGTACGTTTCGTGTCGCGGTCTGGGATCCATGCTCGGGTCGTGACAGGTCCGAAGTAAAAAACTAGAGGTTTTCTCCCAGGGGGAGATGGTGTACTACCATATCAGGATCGACTATGCGTTCCAGAGGTACATGAATTGAGAGAGAAAATATTGGGAGATACTCACAACTCTCGATATTCTATACATCCAGGTGCCATCAAGATGTACCGTGACATACGAGAAGTCTAATGATGGAATGGCATGAATAAGGACATTGTAGAGCTTGTGGCTAAGTGTTTGAATTGCCAATAGATGAAGGTTGAGCACCCGAGACTAGGAGGTATGCTTCAGGATATTGGTATTCCTACTTGGAAGTGGGAAGTGATAAACATGGACTTCATTACATGTTTTCCTCGTACACATCGACAACATGATTTTATACTGGTGATTGTAGTCAAATGACTAAGTTAACATATTTTCTGCCAATTAAGACTACAAATTCAACCGAGGATTATTCTAGACTTTACATTGGGGAGTTGGTCAGGTTGTATGGAGTCCCTTTTTCCATTATTTCTTATACGGGTACTCAGTTTACATTGCAGTTTTGGAGATCCTTTTAGAAAAGACTTGGTTCTCAGGTGAAACTTAGCATAACTTTTCACACACAGATAGATGGTCAGGATGAGCGGGGATTAAGACTTTAGAGGACACATTGAGAGCTTGTGTGATTGATTTCAAAGGTAGTTGGGATGATCACTTACCTCTCACTGAGTTTTCCTACAATAACAGTTATCACTCTAACATTCAGATAGCACTGTTTGAGGCTCTTTATGGGCGGAGACATAGATCACCTATTAGACGGTTTGAGGTTGGCAGGGCTATGTTGATAGGGCCAGATTCAATTCATGAGGCTATGAAGAAAGTTCAACTTATTATAGAAACGCTGAAAACAGCTCAGAGTCATAAGAAATCCTATGCGGATGTGACGAAGAGAGGACTTAAGTTCGCAATTTATGATTAGGTATTTCTGAAGGTGCCACCCATGAAGAGGTTTATAAGGTTCGACAAGAAAGGAAATCTTATTCCCTGATATGTTGGTCCTTAGAGGATTCTGAAACATGTTGGCAAGGTGGCCTATGAGTTGGAGTTGCCTATGGAGTTAGCTTTGATGCATCTAGTTTTTCATGTGCCATTGATGAAGAAATGCATTGGCGATCTGGCTCTAGTTGTGCCTATATAGAGTATTGGTGTGAAGGATAGACTCACCTATGAGGAAGTTTCAGTTGAGATTCTTAACCATAGGTTCAGAAGTTGAGGAATAAGGAGGTTGCTTCAGTGAAAGTCCTTTGGAGGAATCAGCCTGTAGAGAAAGAGCTACTTGGGAAGTCAAAGAAGATACGATGGCCCAGTGCCCTCGCCTTTTCCTTTCCAGCTCAGTTCCAACATGAGGTAATAGTTTCCTCCTTAGTACTCTATTCAGTTTCATGTTTCTTAGATCCTTTCATCTTCTAGTATGCATGAATATTTCATGAATTTAGTTCAGTATGTACATCTCAGTTCGTAGTCAGTCACTCCATCAGTATTTAGTATTTAGCTTTCAGTGGGATTGCAGCTCTTTCCCTACCATCTTAGTTAAGTCAGCCTCCTCTTGAGAGGGAGATAATGTAATACCCCAAAAGTCTCTAAGATCAGATTCTGGACATTAAGCAGAAAACCAGTAGAAATTTGCAACAAAACATGAAAAATGAACCGTCAAGTGGTCCGTTAGGACATTTAACGGATCGTTAAGTGATCCATTGCCAGAGGGAAGTTTGGAATTTGTCTAATTTCTGCCAGTCCTAACAACAGAAGTAAAGATCTATTAAGTTAAATAAAAATTGTTAAGAGGAGGTGTTAAGTAAAGATCAGAAAGTTGGATTTTTATTTCAGGGGTAACGAATGGCAGAAACGAGTCGTTAGTGCCACTAACGAATCGTTATGTTGGGCATTAGGTCTACCGGGGTGATTTTTTCAAATGAGTTTTTAAGGATATTTTCGTACTTTCTTTATTTTTAACTCCTAAACTAAGTCATCTTTGGTTTCCTTAAGGGTGTATTAGAGGATTTTATTGAGCCTTAACCTTCATTCTATTCCAAACACCATTAGTTGAAGATCAAATCTCTCAAGGCTCTCAAGTTCCTAGGGTTGTTCTTCTTGTCAAATATCTTGGGTCTTAAGTATAAGCAAAAAGTCATCAAATTCGTAGTATGTGGGGTTATGAATGAGGAATTTATTTCACCCCCATTCCCAGTATTAAGTTCAAATTCATGAATTCAATGTCTTCAAGTCTCCAATTAAGATTTTGATGAAATTCTAGGGTTAGACCTTTCTTATGCAAAACTCTATGAATCTTCTATGAATTTGATTCTCTCATGATCCTATCTATGATTTATGATTATGATGACATGATTTCAATAGAATAACTCTCATGAATCTCTCTTTCAAGTAATGATGATTTACTCAAGTATGCATGAATTTCAAGTTATGAATCATGGCTGTAATTTTCAACATTTGTTTTCATGGCTAGTTCATGTATGTCAAGGACTCTATATTCACCATGTTTTTAAGCTAGTACATGTAGAACCTATGTTTCATGATTATTATATGAGAAAATGATTTTGGGAGTAGTATTTAACACAGATTAGGCGGGGGTTCAGCGCACCCAGGTCTCAAAACTACGTGCCATTTGAGAGTGTCTCCCTTGCCCCTAGCCTAAGGAGTCTTCGCCAATTGAGAGTGTATTATTTATGATACTGGGCTCATGAGTGATATGACACCTTCATGGTTCTTATCCTTGACAAAGTATGGACACCCTCCCGATCAGGGTAAGTCGAGCTTCATGATGCTCACTTAGAGTATATCGATTATGAAAATCTCCTATTATTCGTCATGTTTCATCTTGTTCATGTTCAGTATTTATGATATCATATTTTATAGTATATTTGACCCATTGATCAGTGTATGAGTTTTACTACCTCACAATCATGATGTTTAGCATGTTGTCGTTACTCTCATATTTTACTTATCTTACATACTCAGTAAATTCAATGTTTTGATCACATACTTTTTTTGTTATATCATCTCATGATATAGGTTTAGATGATCAGTCTCAGCCCCGCTGCTAGATTCGATCTTGCTATAGATTCATCTCAGTCTTGGTGAGTCCTCATCATCCGAGGACATCAATATTGATTCATTTCTTTTCATGTCATTTTAGTTTTTTTGACTTAGTAGAGCTAGTTTGGGGGGAGGGGGGATTGTTGTCCCTTCAACTCATCATACGTTTTAGAGGCTTTTCAAACTTGATGTATAGATATTCAACTGTTTGACTTGTCGTCTCGGTTTTGACGCTTTATGATATCTTAGACTTCCTCTTAAGCCTCATATTATGTTTTGATTTCCACTTAGTGTATGTTTATGCTTATTTTATGCATGTGCCATGGGTTAACTTGGAGCCATTCATGATTCTAGGTCCCGTGCTACGTATGGGGTCTATGCTCGGATCTTGATAGTTTTTCAACGGAGGTTCATTGAAAAATATCATTCCTTATTTCCTTATCCATGCTGCACTATGTGTTCACCCACTTCTTATTCTTCTTCAACTCATTCGAAGCCAGTCACTCTGTGCAGCCTACCACCGAGGATAGGGGTGGGCATTCAATTTTTTTGATTTTCAATTATGAATATGGGGTACCGAATACCAAACCGAATTAGTTCAATTCGGTTTTTTTGTTATTCAATTTGGTTTTTTCATTTTTTGGGCTTGACTAGTGGGCTTTTCTACTTGTAAAATGAGCTACTTTTTAAATAAAATATAAATTATTTCAAGCTTTTTAATTCAAAATGGTCTACTTTTAACTATTNCTTTTAACTATTGTGAATCATGCTTTTATTAATATCAATTATAAATTTATAATAAAAATTAAAATTTTATAAATCGAGTGCCTGCTAGCTACTGCCGCATATCGCAATTGCAAATAGCTGCCCTGCCTTAGGTAGTCTACCTTCACGTCTTTTATCGTTCTGTGGCCTTTAGGCTTCAGCAATCTAACCAACTTACCAACACAATTTAATTAACACAAGTACACAACATAATTTAACCAACACATTACACAAGTCTGCTTGTTAATATATACTCAGTACTCACTAATCACTATCACTTATGTCGGCCTTCGAGTGATCACTGATCAGCAATTTAGCACCAGCTGGCAGCAGCCACCCAGACTCCAAGTTAGCTGTCACTTGCTATTGCAAACTTTTATCTGCCAAGCTGCCACATGTAATAATACATGCCATTTTACCTGCCACTTGCAAACTTTGCCAATGGATGCCATTTTACATCTTAAATCCATCACCATTCACCAAATACAATATTAAATTACTAATAATTAACAAATAGTAGTAACTAGAAATCACATATTAAATCTTAAAATCACAGTCACAATTCACAAATTACATCTTAAATCCATAAACAAATACAACACTTAGTGAATAGGAACAATCACATATTAAGTCTTAAAATCACAAAAACACCAAATTCAACCATAAGCTTAAATACGAAGGCAATTTTCTTGATAGAGACTATGCTCAAAACACCTCTCAACATGCTTCTTCAAGTGTCTTACTCCATTCTTTCTTGGATCGCAATTATAGATCACTCCACATCTCAAGCACCTTGCTTAACACCTTTCTTCATTATTTTGAACAACCACAAAGTATTCCCAAATGGATGAGCTAAATTTAGGAGGCATAATTCAACTTCAACATTGAACCTAATAAAAAGTAAGATAAAATAAAAAATTAGAATATAACTTTCAAGATTAAAAAAAAAAATATTACAAAAAGATACCATCAATGAGACAATGACCAAACAAATAAGGTATTCAGTAATTCAACTCACCACTAGGCACTGCTAGAAAATTGCAATCATATATCAACAATGCACGACTCTCTTTCATTCATTACAATCTCTAAGGATATTTAATCAAATATGTCATAAAACACAAATTAGTAGACTATTAATCTATTATTTCATTAAAAGTCTAAAACACATGAAAAAACACAAAATCTTACCAAGCTCAAGTTTCTCATGATACTTCAAACTTTCCTCAGTACAAATAGGATTAGTCTCTTCTCGAAGCAAATCTTGGACACAAACAAGAGATTGCACACATTTAGGAGTCAATGCACTTCTAAATGGATCAAGAATAAAACCACCACTACTAAACGCGCATTATGACACCACACTTAAAATTGGAATAGTCAACACATCACGAGCTAACTCTGAAAGAATAGAAAACCTAGGAGAGTTAACCCTCCACCAACTTAATATATCAAAATCATCAAAATTAGACTCTTGTTCTTCACTAATGTATCTATCCAACTCAAATTTAACACCTCCACTTCCACAATCTACCTTTTTTTTTTTCAAGTAAAGCTTAGTTCACAAAGCTTTTATTTTCATACTTAGAGAAGCACCAGAACTAGATGTATCAGATGCGTCCTGAGATGAAGTAGATTGATTAGATCCATTTGAATATTGTTTTACATACTCTCTAAGTAAAGAATTCATGTAATAACACACTCCTTCATTTACTTCTTTCCTATTTCCTTCCCAAATAGCTCTTCAAGTGAAAAGCTAACATGCACAAACTTATTCTGAGGATCCAACACAGAAGCAATAAAAATTATTTTGTTCATCTTTTCAGGACAACCCCATTACTTTTTAAACTTTTGTTTCATCTGCTCATCTATGTTACTCAAATTAAGATCTTCACTTGCTAAACACACATTTAAATATGCATCAAGCTCACATATATCCTCAAAATGAACATTAAAAGTAACATAATGTGAACCTGAAACCTTTACAATGAGCTTGTAAAATCTTTCAAGAAACTTCACAACATTCCTCACATTCACTGAATCATCACATTCGAGTTGACCTGCAACACTTCCATCTTCACACACATTAATAGAAAGACAAGTATTAAATTGCTCAACCAAAAGATCAAACCTATCAAAGGCCTTCTAAAAATTTTGTGTCGTATCCAACATCAAATAGGTGGAATTATACCTAGTAGGACATCTAGCGACAATGTTTTATCATACTTCACACTTTGGACTTCACAACATTTCTAAAAGTTTCTTGTTCTTGCAGGGGATGATTTAACATACTTCACCATTTGTTGAACCCTTTTGATAGAAGCATCAATTTTTTTCAAACCTTCTTGCACAATTAGATTAAGTATGTGAGCAATTGTCACGCCCCAAGTCTACACCCTGGACGGAACACGGTACTTAGAGTTACAAGTAAATCCAAGTCAATCCCTTGTCTATCATACATTGGCATTCTAAGTAAACATACATATACTGGAAGCTTTAAAGTAAAGTATAAAACATTTATGAGAATAAAGCTAAATCATATAGTTTAAAATATCAAAACAAAACTGAAAGTCTGAAACCATGTATATGTCTGAAAGCCAACTACAACTGATGAGTTGCTGGGACAAGCCCCCAGCTAACTCCAAGTATAAATAGAAGAAAATAGAATTGAAATAAATGATCTTCGTTCTCGAAGGATGGGGACTCACCACTGATACTGCTGAAATCGCCTGAAGAGATCTACTAACGGCACTAAGACTGAGAACCTATGGCAGTATCATAAAATGATACAACGTAGGAAGTAAGCATCAGTACTTTGAATGTACTAAGTAAGCAGGAGAAAACATAATACATGATATAAATAATTGAACTGAAAAGACATGCAATGACCAACTGAAATACTTAAGTGAAACATCTGAATATGTTGAGATGGTCAATATCACCCTGTCTAATGGTCAAAGATGTGCCCTAAGTTTGAAATACTGAGTCTGAGATATTTCACTGAACTAATCTGACTAATCTGAGACTGAACCGAGATGACTAGTGGGAGAGTCTATAACCAACATATAACCATGTGAGCTAGAAGTGGATTCCAATGTACACACTCCATCGATAGGACTCAATATACCTTGCTAGGGTATAAAGGCATAGACTGTGAGATCACTGTCTGGGGCCATGAGGCCAATAAAATATAACCTACGGTGGCAATGTAGTTCTGGGAAACTGGGTGCGTTGGAACTCCGGCCCTCTCAGTGCTAAGTCCTACTCTCACTGGATAATCCTAACATAACTATTACTACCAAGATGATATCTCGAAACTGGGACCCAAGACTAAGTCCAGGATACTTATCTGGAAGTATCCATCAGAGGGAAAAGATATGCATGACATCTCATCAATTGGTGATCATCAAGATCTCAATCACGTATCCATCTAGCGTGATTGAGATAACAAATCCCTTGGGTTACCTTAGAGAAAATCAATCAAGATCAAAAGGATTGATCTCCTACCTTTATCCGGATGAAAACACTCATTATAAAAAGGCACTGAAGACTTCATGAAGAATATGCAACTTCACTTGATCAACCTGACAACTTCTTGTCTTACTCATTCATTATATTTTTGAAAAGAAATATCAGTGATCATAAAAGAGAGAAAAAATTAGGTAGATATACAGGTAGAGGTTGTATTAATCAACAGTTGGTGAAACACTTTGTAATCCAGCCTCTTACAAGCTCTAAGGGAACCCTTGTAACCAAGAGGGCTATACTAGGCACCACCCTAGTGATCCGAACCAGTATAAAACTACTATGTCAATTA
>JACEIK010000407.1:67993-81807 GCA_018107945.1 Datura stramonium | reverse complement strand
CTCTGTTTTAAATAAACGGTGTTTTAGTATTTTCATCTTATTTCAAAATAAGTGGTGTTTCATATTCTCACGAAGACATTAATAATGTTCTTTCAATTTTATCCTTATTTAAACAAAGAGAGATTTATAAACTGCTAAAGAGCTATATCTTTTTCAAGGTATTTATTAAGGGTAAATTAGTAAGAATGTATTTTACTTTCTAGAAATAAATAATTTCTTAAAGGGTACGCCCAAGCTAAAAACACCACTTATTTCGCAACGGGGGAAATAATTATTCATTTTTCCTAGTTGATCGATTGTGATATTTTAGGTAGGAAAAGTAAATAATTGACAATTGAGATGTGTTTTAATAAATACTTGATAATAATTTAGATAAAAAAGTCCGCACATCTGATAATTCAAAATACAAAACTTAAAAAATTGAGATATTTTTTTATCTGTTAACTCTGAAATAAGACGCCTATAAAAGAAGGCAGGGGTGTGTAAAGAAAAATCTCATCAAAGGCGCAAAAAAGAAAAGTTTAGCAAGAGAGAGCAGCCTTTTTTACTTTCTCCCTTTTGTCCTTAATTAATTAAGCCTGTGTGTTAAAGAAAGAATCCAAGGGAAGTTTCTTACAAACTCCCTATCTTTTTTTCATTAGTATAAATTAACTCATAATTATACCACTTTCTTTCCTCAGAGAAATTAAACCTTCCCTTAATTGGGTTTTAAGAAAAGGTTCAAAGTTTTCTGGATTTGATCACACTTACTTGCTCTAATTTTATAGTTGTTAGATAAAAAATTAAAAAAAAAGAAATGGGTCTTGGAGGAACATTGGAGTACATATCTGATATGATGAGCAGTGATAAGCCAAAGAAGAAGAAGAAGCAGTTTAACACAGTGGAGCTCAAAGTCAGAATGGATTGTGATGGCTGTGAACTTAAAGTCAAGAAAGCTCTATCTTCCATGAGTGGTATTAACTTCATTTCATTCAAATTCTTCTTCGTTTTCTCATTTGCATTTTTAAAACAATATTTTTTTGCTTTTTGATATTCAAACTATGTAAACTTTGATCGATATTTTAAAGTATATGTTTTCACAAATTATAACTCATAGTATTTCTCATATAGTTCTTGAATATCTAAATTTCAATTTTAAAATTTAGGAAGGAGGGAGTATATGACTTGTTTTAGATTATTTTTAAAAAAATATATATTTTCTAAAATCTATGTCTAGTTAAACACGGACATAAAAATTAAAACAGAGGAAATAATTTGTTTGATCAAAGCTGATATATATATATATATTTGTTAAATATGCAGGAGTGAAATCAGTGGAAATAAATAGGAAACAGCAGAAGGTTGTGGTAACAGGGTATGTGGAATCAAACAAGGTGTTAAAGAAGGCAAAGTCAACAGGGAAGAAAGCAGAGATATGGCCCTATGTCCCCTACAATTTGGTAGCCCAACCCTATGCTGCCCAAGCTTATGACAAGAAGGCGCCTCCTGGCTATGTCAGGAGGGTCGATCAGAACCCAACCACCGGAACTGTTGCAAGATTTGAGGACCCTGCCTATGTCACCATGTTTAGTGATGACAACCCTAATGCTTGCTCTATCATGTAATTAATTACTAGCAATATTCCAGATGAGAAAGCTAATGAAAGTTGGCATGGGAAAACACCAGGTTTAAAATTTGCATACACTATTTTTTCTATATCCTACTTATAGTGAGATCACACTTATTACTGTTGTTTGGTGTGAGGATGGGGTTGAAAGGTTAATTGCTATACTGTAAGTTAATTTTGCATGGGTTTTTTGGAATGATTGAGCAGTCAAAGGAATTTAGAAAAGGGTGGTTGTAGTAAACCTACTACTTGAGTGTTCTCTTTTGTTTGTTTTTTAAAAATTTATAGCTAAATTTCTATATATAAATTTGTCATTGATTATTCAAATTAGTCAATTGCACGTAAAAAATGAAATTAGTAACTTGAATAAAAAGAGAAGCTGCTATCGCTGCAACAAATTAAAATACATCAATAATGTAAATTATTTTTAGACGAAATATAGTATATATTATGTTATGGTTAATGGTTTTCATTCTTTTGAATGAATTAATGTAGACTAGGTGGGATGATGAATATTTTCCTCTGCTGGTTGTACACAGCTGTAACATTGATATCACAGCAAAGCTGGTTGTTAACGTTCAATTTGTTACAAATATGATTGGGGCCAACACCTATGATAATAAATAGAATATATATGATAAAATAACAGAAACACCCAATATTGTAAATATGTAAGTTGCAAATTTTAGGGAATATTTTACAAATGCGTACAAAATGAAATTATGAACAAATGTAAGAAAATGAAAAAGGAGAAATGACACGAAAATGAGTAACCTTTTTCTTTCCCCTTTGATCTTTTTTTTTTTCTTTTCAATTCAAACGTCTATGAGTCATATTTTTCTGTTGAACTACACTATTAGGAGAATATGTATCGGATTTATTCTTATTTCCCCTAAAATCAAGACAACTAAGCTTCATGGGTTCCTTTAAAATGCTTAAAAGAGCAAGGACATGTGGTATTTAGTCTCCATTAATCTAAATTCATATGGTAGAATTCATCATTTAAGAAGAAAATGTTCCTCATTCGAAAAAAGGTCATTTTTAAAATTCGAACCCAAAAATTCTAGCTAGTTAAGGATTGAGTGATTACGTTCATCTCACCACATCTTTTGGTGATAAACATATGTTTTATATATTAACCTTTTAAACTTAGATTAGGATGTCCTAACAACTTCTTGTTTTCAAATTTGAGTAAACTTGGAATGTATTTGTCTATTCGTATTTACTTGTTTTAAGAAAACGTTAGGTATCAAATCAATTAGCAAAGGTTAAAAAAAGGATTATGGTCGTTTGCAAGATAAGTCATGTGCAATTTCTGTACTAAATTAAATGCATCATACAAAAGGATTGAAGGAGACAAATGGAAGAAATGTCTCCTATTTTTCTCGTTTTTATTATCAAACTAAGTATCGTGTTTATAAATTGCATGCTTTAATTTGAAGAAGCAGTCTGTTAATAGCACTAATTAAAATAAATATTCGACCAACACTATCTAAACTTGTCATTAATGAAACTGGCTGGTCAAATTGATCAAATAAAATAATTCAAACCAAACAATCCCAAAGCTAATAGTGTTTTAGCCTGCAGGGTCCTATTAGTGTTATTCTTGTTTCTCTTATATACAATTTATAAAAGAAAATTACTCCCTCCGTTCAAATTTATGTGATGTACTTTGATCGGGTACGGAGTTTAAAAAATATAGAAAGACTTTTGAAATTTATGGTCCAAAATAAGTCATGAATGTTTGTATGGCTATAAATCATCTCATTAAGGTGAAATTACTATTTTAAAGTTAAATTGTTACTAAATATAAAATGTATCATTCTTTTTTAAATTAGTTAAAAAGAAAAGCGTGTCACATAAATTGGGACATAGCGAGTATGTATTATGAGGATTTGTTTAAAGTCCCAAGTCGGGATAGGTGATCTTTTTATATGACGTGAGTTATCCTCAGTTTTTGAGCTAGTTTTTTCAGTTGAGTTAAACTCAAAATCTATTTCTTTAACGTGATATTAGAGGACCCATCTCAATTCAATTTTTCCAATGTTAGGTCTTTTTATTAAATTTGTTCACGCTCCAGATGTGTCTCTATATGGTTTGGGCAATCCTTACATCTTGCGTTAGCTTTTGAGGTTTAAGTTAGGCTTAAGATTAATTTCTTTTAACAAAATTCATCAGTAAATTTTACGTAGGCTAACACCCAACCTACTACAGCCCTTCTCCTTTAACGGAAATTAAGTCAGGCTATGTGAATAAGCTCACACACACGAAGTTTTATAAAAGAAAAATCTTCACATAAAATGTTGCAAATGGTGCTCATATATTAGGTCAGACAATTTGTGCAAATTAGTTCACACAAAATTTTGATATGTTCTTCAACAAAGATTCTTCTTTCATATTGTACCATAATAGGACAATCTGATTATTGACATATAACATGAAAAGACTCATAAATAGCACCCTTTACTTTGTCACAACAATCAGATTGTGACCTTTCTACCAAGTGTCCAAATGATTTACCTAATTTTTCAAATGATTGATTCTTTTTCCTTGAACAATTTCAAGTCTTTTTTGTGTTATAATTTCTACTATTCATGATATTGTTAACTGCAGAGACAGAAATAGCAAGGTGGTCCATTCTAAGTGGCAAACATAACCATAATGAACCAATTTCAATGTCTTCCGCACATTGGATTTAAAATGGATATAAATGCACAAAAAAGAAGAAAAAAAAAAAGTTGGCCACAAGTAAAAGTTGGACCCCTGAAATTGAAAAACTTATAAGTCTGCTTTAATTGTGTTGTTCTTTAACCAAGAAAACAGTATCTGTGTTTTCTATTCTTGCATTTTAGTAAAGATACCCCCACTATATGTTCATTTTTCTCTTTTTGATTGCTCCGACTCTTCAAGTGACATATCAAGTAGGTTGAGCAATTAAACGTAGCAAGTATCATTTCGAGGTTCGTAATTATTTAGAGAATCTTAGTAGAACAATGAATTTTGTTGGCCAGCTTGTAATTCCCTCTCTTATTAAACCCTTTCTCTACCCCCAAATTTATTATTTATTTATTTAAAAAAAAAAAGGTTCGAATTATCCCTCATGATCCAGTGATAAATCTCAAATTTTTTTGAAAAATCATTACAGATAATTCTGGACCGAAGTGTTCAAAAACTCAATATTATTCTTGAAACATGCGCCGTTCCGCAACTTCAAATTAGTTAACACACTATATGAGTCCTCATTATTCATTTCACTATTTAGGTATATTAGTAAGATTAATTTTTATGCTAGTTGTCAACCTGTGTAATCGCATAATAATTGCATAACCATAGGCAAAAGCTATATGTTGACAAATAAAGCATAGCACTAGCTAAAAGAATTTTGAAACTGAAAAAGGAAGCATAAATCACAGGCTTTTCCCCTAAGTTATTTAGGAAAAAATGAATAACTTGAAAAGAAGGTAAAAAGGCAAAAAAGAATCCACTTTTAGTGTCACATTTCCAGAAAGGTAAATTAAAAGAGATTTGGTCCTCTGTTTGGATCTTGCAAAAGTGCTAACTTTTAAGCTATGAAATAAAGTAAAAAATTGGCGGCCAATAAATATGTTAGTTTACATCAACTCTTGTAAACTAATTCACATTTTTACCTTAATTTTACCACTAATAATCATAGTTTAGCATAATTGTAGTAATATTTTCCATATAAAACATCAAAACAAGTAGGATAAATTTGAGTGACGCAGTTGGTACTACTAGAACAAGTCACATGAAGAACAATTACATAAGCAAATCGACCTAAAGATTCAAAAACATCACACAAGTCGCGCGCAGTTCAATGGGTGCATGAATATATCTCACACTAGAATCCCAAAGGATATGCTTCAAGCAATGTACATAGCGTCACAATATATTTTATCAAAATCCTATATATTATTGAGCTATGACATCAAAGAATCCCATAATTTCAGCTAGCTTACATTGCAATTATCTTGCTCAAGATAGGGAACAGTGGATAAGAGGCCAAATGAAATACACTCAAGTCCAAGGGCATGAAAGACTAGAGTTCAAATTTTACTGTAGACAAAAAAAAATATAGGTGATTTCTTCTTATTTACCTAAACTTTGGTGGACAAAGTTATCGGGAGGTCACGGGTTCGAGCCGTGGAAACAGCCTCTCGCAGAAATGCAGGGTAAAGCTGCATAGAATAGACCCTTGTGGTACAACCCTTCCCCGGGAGTATAGCGAGAGTTTAGTGCACTGGACTGCCCTTTTTCTTAATACCAATACAGGATATGTACAAAAGTCACTGGGATTTCTATAACCCATACCTTAAGGCCTAGATCCACCCCGAGAAGTTACACGGTACCGCTGCTGATGAAAGATTAGCAGGCACCTAGTAATGAAAAATGACCTGGGACACAACTGTCCTTACAATGGAATGGTCAAGACTGTTTTTGACAACATGTTGCATAGTGGGTGATGCTTCATTAAGGCCAGTTTTATTGCCTGTAAGCTCTAATTCTCTATGTACACAGAGTACAATAAGGAGTGTGCTGGTAAAGGGGTGTAATACTTAATTCCAACAGTATACAGCACAAAATACACATGAAATAATTATACAAGATTTTCAAGTATTTTGAACATGAAACTCTAGTTTGCATATACTTCAATTATACACGATATATATGCTAGGACCCCAGAAAGTTGGCACCTGCAGACCATTTGGTAAGTTGCATCTTGTGTGATGAAAGCCATATGATTTCTCGACTTACTTTTATTCCCTCTAGAGATATTATCTTTTACCTTTTTCTCTATATCTTCATCATTCAAACTGATTCTGGGGTAGAAGACACTGTCGAACTCAAACAGCTTTTGACAAACACTTTATAATTGGATATTTTTGACAAGCACTTTATAATTCTAATATGAATTTAAGTACTATCTAATCTGAATTAATTCTTACCTCACTAAAAGTTAATGACCATGTCAGAGTTGGAGAACTCTTCAAACATTCATAAAATCATTTGCATGGATTTTATCTTCTCTACAGACAGCATATGAAGGGGAATCATTTGAATGTCACTTAAAATTTGGCAGTACTTAGCTTCAGAAATGGCAACTAAAAATTTCACTCCACATAAGTGTGTGTATATATATCACCCTCTTCAACCGGAGAACCGCCTTAGGAAAAAGCTCCACTGTCTGGCCAACAAAGATCTCATTCAAGTGTAAAAATTTAATCCAATGCCACTATTTTAACGAATGCTGTAATTTATTTCAAAGCCAAAAATCTTCCCTTTTCTATCTATATGTGCAAACGAATAGCCAAAGATCGGAGGTTTTGAGACAAAGCTAGATTTTTACAAGGACTAATAATTTGTACCAGTGCATTTGTTTTTCCACAATCTCAAGAATGTGAAAATCAATTCTTACAAACCTATCATAATAGAATGATATTAAGCACAATATATAACATTGATATGCCATAGGAACACATTTTAATGGAGAAGAAAAAGAAGAAAAAAATGTATCTGCAGAGATAAGGGAGAAAGAGAAAATAGAAGCTGCAATTGTAGTTTTCCACTGGTGTGAGTGGTCGCGTATGGTGGATAAAGGAAAGAAAAAAGAAAGAAAGTAGGTAAAAAAAGATTTTTAAAGCTTTGCCAAGAGAAGTTCATAAAAGAATTATATGCATGTCCTTTCACTTTGGTTCTCAAGTACTTTCTCATATTCCTGCAAATTAACCTAAAGAGATTATATGCCACAACAGTTAGAGCTGGGAAAACTAAGATCCTATTCCCAGAACTCGTAGACAATGTAAAAGTTTTACATGTGTTTCCATGCATACAGATACAGGCAATAATATCCTTTTCAAAAAAAAAGAACACACAGGCAATAATATTGTAAGAGCTCTAGTAAAAGTCGGACTGGCATACACTAAAACCAGCTCACATTCACCATGGAAACCTGCAGAACTGCATCTTCATGAGTTCTCAGTTTGTTTGTTTCCACAAACAAGGCACGTATAAAAGATAGTTTGCCCTTCATCAGCAGATCTAATCTGTTCGGAGAAGCCAAAAAGCGTTAGAATAGGATAACATGAAAGGCTAAGCAGCAAAAGGCAAAAAGATCTGGGAAGAATATGAACAAACGCAAAGGAAGATTTACCTGTCTGGCTATGTATGACATGCCTAAATGCTGACAAGCTTTACATTTTGCATTATAATCCTGTAAACCATAAGAACAGCCATTTTAACAAAAGAACGTGGAAACGCAAGGCATATTATTGGATACTGCAAACTGCACTAACCATTTGCTTTAGTTCCTTCTCTTCTTCAAGATCATCAAATGAAGATATGCCCAACTCTCTTCTAATAGCCTACAGAAACAACTAATATTTGCTCAGAAAATACATGTCAGCACAAAATGACAAAGAACATAGACAAGCTTTCTGCCATCCAGAATATTTCCCAAGGCATTAGTCAAAAATATTCTAAAGTCTAATATAGTTTTTCTCTGTGAACTTTGCGTTCTTTTATCTTCCACCTAATGTTTCCCATCCTCCATTTTCACCATTGTTCATTCTTCTATATCAAATATAAAGTTTATTCTTCCTCCACACAATGATGAAGGAAGTTGGCTTGCATTTTGGAGGTTACTTGGAGTATGCACGCATTTGTTGACTAGAGCATAACTTTCTTATGTACTAAACCTTTAAAGACAACACAATCCGTAGAAAAATGAGTTTATTTGAGTGAAAAGAGATCCAGAGGTGATGCCATACAAAAATATCTCCATAACAGTTAGGGGTTTGCAAGCACACAAGCATGTTGGAGTTCTTTTAATTCGTTTTCGGTCAAGTAACCCTTTATGTAGATTATCATACTCCCAATACTGACCCGGTCACCCCTTCCCTGCACCCCAACTGAAATAGGCTACAAATACTTTCAATGTCATTCTGGTATAACAAGGTGAATTCTTAAAATAAGGGATAGGCTGGTGAACTAACTGACTGCTTAGAAGTTCAGAATTTCCGAACATAAAAACAACAACCATGCCTCAATCCCAAACTAGTTGGAGTCAACTATATGGATCCTCAACATCTGCTCTGCTCCCACATATGACACCTCAAATCTGTTGGAAAATATGCAAATACACTCTCCTCATCAGCTAGCAATTATTCAGCAGGTGAACTCTGAGACTTCCTTTCTTTAACAACCCTTTTAAAATTTAAGGGCTTCCCATCATTTTCCAGGGAATTCAATGTCGTTCAATGAGTCAAAATGCCAAGAAACTAGAAGAGTAGCAATTTTTTTTTTTTTGATGAAATAAGGATATCATTAACAAAAGCATCAAGAAGATGAATGAAATACAAAAGAGAAATATCAGCTCCCAATAGGGAAAAAACAGCTATCTAACAGCTATCAACAGAGATCTATGAAGCTGATAAAATCTAGGAAAGAATCTACAGTAATTACAGAGGAGAGGTTGACCTAACTAAAAAGACTAACCAAACATCTAGCCTTAAGAGAAGGATGAGAGTTGGGGTGCCATCAAAATATCTTTTGTTCCTCTCAAGCCATAAGCACCGCAAACTACAGCTTGAAACTGAAGACTAAATCTTTTTGATGGGCTTCCCAAGTTTCCAAGATTTTATGTGGCAAGTGTCCAGAACCATTACTATTACTAGGATTCAAAATGAGTTTCACTAGCTGAAAGTGAACATCTTAAACCAGCATTGAGGAAATGACCATCCTAGAGAAAGAATTGACTGGCCCCAGTAACAAGCACTCAAACCAACTCTTAGTGGTCCAATGTACCCACAGAAACCCAGAAAATGAAACACCAAAGTTTAAAACTACAACTAGAATATAGATGGAAATGGGAAGGTAGAAGCCAACTTGAATCCTAACAGGCATTCCTCATAACTCTGAACCAGCTTTTGCCAATCTTTTCGGGACATTTTCTTGATAAGTAATTAATGATTTTATAAATTTATTTACAAAGCCAGTGCATCAGGCATAATTGCAGGTTGTGCAATCCCTCTACTAATCATGTTTAATAACCAGATTACACCAAAAAGCTAATAAAAACTACATCTCTGTTTAGGGCAACAAGTTTAGTACTAAAAAATATTAACTATAAAAATATTACAAGTTTAAGCAACAATAATTGAAGGAGAGAATATGGGAATCAACTGTCAGAGAAAACATGATGAAATAGGTGGCAAGTTATGTGTACCCAAATCATTTAACAAATTCAAGTGGACGCAAGTAGAGGGGAAGAACAAGAGACACTAGAACGTTGTAGCAAAAATTTATGAAATAGGAGGCAGCAAAGAAGAGCAGATGCCTTCTTAAACAACAGAAATTCAAGCTTAGGTGAGTGTGTTGAACTATTTTTTATTTCACATTTTCTTTTAACTTTTGGATGATTTTCTTAGGAGTTTAGCTTAAAACATTGGGTAGGTTTTATAGACAAGCACATGATTAAGTTACTTTGCTAACATTGACACAAAAAGTATTCTCAATTACTTGACACCCGGTGAGTAGAAATTAAGGACAACATAAAAAAGAGAATCTGATTGGTAAATTATTAGCAAGTTACACTTTAATGCAG
This sequence comes from Datura stramonium, assembly GCA_018107945.1. NCBI lineage: Eukaryota > Viridiplantae > Streptophyta > Magnoliopsida > Solanales > Solanaceae > Datura > Datura stramonium. The sequence goes on along the minus strand of JACEIK010000407.1, from coordinate 71,581 downwards.
TTCTCATATCCTTAAAAAGACTAGCACCGGTCTTTGTCAAGACCATAACTTAAACTACTGTTGGTTGAGAAAGTCAGACAATCAATTCCACGTCATACTCCTCTTAAGATCAAATAGAATACTTGCTCTACCACATGGCTATGCTGAGTATGATATGTACTTCCCACTACATGTCTTTTTAGTTGCACGGAATTTATTTTTTGAAGAAAAAGAAAGATGGGACAAACATTTCCCAAACTCTAAATTCCAGAATATCATTGGTGTTAAAAACTTTTCCAACAGCTTCTTCAGCAACTTCTGTGATAACATTTAGCTTTCTCATTCACATCTCAATACATTCATTAAAACATACCTCAGCAGAAATGGTATACTGTATCTCGTTTCCAGCAATCTCTAGAAAAATCAAACAAGAGAAACAACTGTTGTCAATAAAAGAATATTTAATTCTGGTGAAAAGAAACAGAAAACATACAATGCTTCAGTTTCTTTTTTATGAAAAACATACAACTCAATCTCACAAATTCTTCATTTTGATGAAATATCCAGATGATTCATTATCATTATGAAAACATTATTCAACCTATTGTGTTTTTCCAGAAGTCCACCTGTAGTCTCTATCTATTTATAGGGTATATGCTAACTAAAGAATTCAGTAAAAAGCTATAGTAGGTGACTAATCTCAAGTTCCGAGGCTTTCTGCACATGGAAGAAACAAAATAGCTGATGAGAACTGATCCTGGCAAACTAAACTTAAATTTTTACAATCAGATTCACTATATTAACAGGTAACAACTTGCAGGCATCTGTACCAGCTGAAATAGAAAATAAAATAGAACCTTGGACAAATCATTTTTACCCGAAAAGTATCGACTTCACTGTATTGGCCTCTCTAAAGACATCTCAAATCACAGAGAAATAACATGTTTTTGATGAGCAACAAAGAGATGCCTGAGTGGCTGAGTTATGAGAGAAACAAAATGGAGGTGGTCCCAGGTTCTGATATACGCTACAATACTCTGTATAAGCCCATCTATTCCATCCATGTTGGACAGGTTTACTTGGCACCTATTTGTTGTGGGCTGCAACAAGCTATTCAATGGAATTAGACAAGGTGTGGCACAACCTGACCTGCAAAACCTGTCCATTTGGTGGATTTACACGGTAAGAAGGGAGTTTAATTGAATTCCCTTCGTGGAAACTTTTTAGTTTTTACAGAAGTAAAGCACATGATTAAAATTATGTGTGTGTCTGGGTGTATATATGTTATTTAACACCCTTTAAACAAGAAATATCTCTAGAGTGATGTTTAAGGGGATTAGCACTGCTTCTTTGCCTCTTGATTAGTCCCTTCAACAGACTGGGGCAGCCCCTGCCACTGTCACTTAAAAGATGCTATTAACAATTTCTTAGGTTTGATATACAGTGCTTATTCCTCATAGTGAAATACATAAAGGACTGATCTATAAACAATGTCTAGTCGCAGTTTGAGAGTGCCATGCCTCAAACATAGACTAACTAAGCAAATAAAACATGGGCAAGAAAGTTAAAGAAAGGCATATGCTACATTTTCTTAGTCAATCCATTATTTCACATGTTAGCAAGAATTTCCAGTAAATCTCTCCAGAACTGCTTCCTAGTTCTCGGAAAAATAGTGAGGATATTTCGACAGGTGAAATTACACAGACAAGTGAAGTTTAAGAAACAGATTTAACCTTTGACGCGTTTCTTGAATTTGCATAAGAGACAGCGAGCATACTTGGGTGAATCAAAAGTAAGCATCGTTCCGCACATTTCACAGAACATAAAATCGCGTTGTCGACAGTATGCCATCCCTATAGATTTCCAATATAGAGAATTGACTGCAGAATCAAGCTTCTTATGGATGCATATTTGCTTTCTCTTCAGACTGTAGAGCAATTCAGTTCAGCTGAGGCGTCTCCGGGGTTTAGGGTTTACCTGTAGATGTTTTCTTTTTCCCTTTACCTTTTTCCTTTATTTGATGTTCAATTATAATATAAACTAGTGAATTTTACCATATTGCTAAAGGTTAAAAGTAAATTATATACACTTAATTAATTTTTTTCGTTCATTTATCTCATATCGAGTTTCTCAAATGAAAAGAGAAAGATAAAATGATTAAAAAAAATTATTTATTTATTTCGCATAAGATATTTCACTATTTAAATTGTTAGTTATTTGGTACAAGCGCGATAAAAATAAAAGACACATATTTTCTTGCCCTTCTCTAGTTTTTATGTGATACAAAAATTAAAGTGAATCAGTATTTTTATTTTATTCATGTAGTAAATTGTATTATGACATACATATAATTAATTCATGAGCATATATAATTTTTTGAAAGGGAGAATCCAACGGCATTACATGTTTATTACTTTGTCTCTGTCGTCATCACTTTTACCACCTTCATAATCGTACTATATTAAAGTTGCGGCGATTTGAGAATTAATTTGAAAAGAAGAAAATTTTTTGCCAGTGATTAAACATGTTTGGAACCTGCAAATTATGTTTTATTAATATTTTCAACCTTTTCATCGTTGGGTCATTTGTCGTCTCTTTGAAACCTCTTTTTTTATATCCATTTTCTTGAAATCTACTCCTACAAGATATTGTAACTCAAAATCAATCACAAACCTTGGCTCTAAAGTTAAACAATGCACCAAGCATTAACTAATACATCAAAATAAAAAATATTTACTTTCTTCAATAAAACAAAATTATATAGAAACTTTATTTTAACATGATAAAAAAAAATTATTCTACTCCTATTGCCGTTTTCGTTATCACTCATTCATGAAACACAAGAGGACATATGTACAAATAACAAAAATCATAAAAAAGAGGTAGAGATTACCCTTAAAAATGACATTTAACTCAAATATCGAGCAAAATAATATTTATAAGATAATAGTACATGGCTAGAATATAAAAGTTCTGGAGAAAAACAAAGCATAGAATAAAAATTGAATTAATATTAAAAATTTATGTGAAATTAAAAAGTGTGCAACAATATCCAAGATAATGAAACAGCAAAAGAATCAAAAAACATACATATCTTGAATTCCACAAGAAATTCTGAAGATTGAAAGTGCTCTTGTAATCTTTTTTAGATTATAGATGTCTTGATTGAATGTGTATGTGCGTGTGTATGTTTTTTCAATAGTCTGTGAGCTTAGTATATATATTCTTCAAGAATCATGGTCATGTCTGCATATTGATCTTGAATCCTCAATTCACATGTAAGGTGTCAAAATTTGTAAGTAACATACTATTTGGGAGTTATGGACTTGAAAAGACAAGATTAAAATTAGGAGTTATGAAGATGAGAATGTGTGAGTTAAAGACACAAGATTAATGGACATTATTAGAATAGAAGTTATGAAATTAAAATATATGAGTTATGGAGATTCCTTTTTAAATGAAAATGCTTTAAAATAAATTATTGTGTTATTATTTTATATTGAAATGAAGGGGAAAATGTCAAAAGAAAAAGAGAAAAAAGAAAAATGCAATTGAAGGTCATAGAGAGGTGCCACGTCACCTTGGTTTTATATATACACACACATACAC
>JACEIK010000407.1:0-59964 GCA_018107945.1 Datura stramonium | reverse complement strand
TGAGGAGATTCATGGGAGTGAGGAGATTGTAAATGCACTTGCTGGCATGGGGTCATACACTTACGCTCCAAAGAAGATCGATCTTGATTTGAAAAATCGGATGACCCCACTAGCCAAGCCATCTGTTAAGGAGCCTCTAATGTTGGAGCTCAAAGCACTCCCATCCCATTTACGGTATGTATTCTTGAGAGCCGGTAACACTTTACCGGTCATTGTTGCGGCTGACCTGGAGGAATGGAAAGTGGAGGCTTTGGTCTCCGTCTTGAAGAGATACAAAATGGCTATTGGGTGGACCATTGCATATATTATTGGAATCCCAGTCGGTATTTATAGTCACAAGATCCAGCTAGAACCAGATTTCATTCCAAGTATTGAACATCAGCGTAGGTTGAACCTACCTATGCAAGAGGTAGTCAATAAGGAAATCATAAAGTGGTTGGATGCAGGTGTGGTTTATCCGATTGCAGACAACAAATGGGTGAGCCTAGTCCAGTGTGTATCGAAAAAGGGAGGAATCACAGTGGTCCCAAATGCAAACAATGAGCTCATTCCTCTAAGACCAGTCACCGGTTGGAGAGTATGCATGGATTACAAAAAGCTTAATCGGTACACGTAGAAAGATCACTTTTCGATGCCATTCATGGACCAAATGCTAGACAGACTTGCAGGTAGAGGATGGTATTGTTTCCTTGATGGGTATTCGGGGTACAATCAGATTTTTATAGCCTCTAAAGACCAAGAGAAGACCACATTCACTTGACCATATGGTACATTTGCTTTTAATAAGTGCCATTCGGGTTATGTAATGCACCCGCCACTTTTTAGCGTTGCATGATGTCTATATTTTCTGACATGGTGGAAGACATCATCGAAGTCTTCATGGATGATTTTTCTGTGGTGGGTGACTCATTTGAGGACTGTTTGGCTCATTTGAGCAAGGTGCTTCAGAGATGCGAAGAGACAAATTTGGTGCTTAACTGGGAAAAGTGCCATTTCATGGTGAAGGAAGGAATAGTGCTAGACCACAAGATTTTTGGTAATGGTATGGATGTAATTGGAGCCAAGATTGAAGTGATTGCTAAGTACACCACCTCAATTTCTAAAGGGTGTTCGAAGCTTTTTGGGCCATCTGAGTTCTCTGAAAGATTCATCAGGACTTCTCAAAATTGTACATGTTGTGTAAGCTACTTGAGAAGGATGTGAAGTTTGTTTTTGATGAGGCATGTCTGAAAGGTGTTCGAATGTCACGAAAGAGAGATTGACCACGACCCCTATTATCATAACACCTGACTGGTCTTTTCCTTTTGAAGTGATGTGTGACGCTAGCGGTGTGGCCCTAGGAGCTGTTTTGGGCCAAAGGAGTGAAAAGATTTTTCATCCAATTTATTATGCTAGCAAGACTCTTAATAAAGCTCAAAAAAATTATACCATGACGAACGAATGTTGGTTGTATTTTTGCATTTGATAAGTTTCGGGCATACTTGCTCGGAACCAAGGTGATAGTGCATATAGACCATGCAACTTTGAGATATCTGATGTCAAATAAAGATGCCAAGCCACGACTAATTTGATGGGTTTTGCTGCTATGAGAGTTCGAGTTTGAGGTAAAGGCTAGGAAGGGATTTGAAAATCGGGTTGCGGACAACATCAATATTAGATCCTGATGCAGCACTTAAAAATGAGCATGATAGATGACGCATTTCCAGACAGGCGGGTTCTAGAGGCATCTCAGATCTCATCCCATGGTTTGTAGACTTTGCTAATTATACGGTGAGTAATGTTGTATCGGAGCACTTATTTTTTTACCGAAGAAGTTTATATCCGTGTGCGAAATTCCTTAATTTTTGGGATGAGCCCTACTTATTTCACCCTTGTACTGATGGGGTTATTGGCCATGCCCGAGGCTAGAGATGCTAAGTGTATTGGAGGCCTGCCACTCCTCCCCTGTTGGAGGCACCACAACGGGATCAGCATAACCACAAAATTCTACAATGTGGGTACTATTGTCCAACCATTCACCAGGATGCACACGATTTTGCAAAGGCATGTGATGCATGTCAAATACAAGGAGGCATATCACGGAGGCACAGGCTTCCTCTTACTCCCATCCTCGTTATTGAGCTATTTGATGTATAGAGAATTGATTATGGGCCACGTTTGTGAGCTCAAGCGGGATAGAAGTATATACTTTATCATTTGTTGAATTGATTTAAAATGGGTGAAACTGATTGCTCTGTTAAACAATGAAGGAAGAGTGTCGACGCTTTTGAAGCGGAATATTTGCAAGATTCGGAAGGGACTGAGCCATCATTAGTGATGGGGGTTCGCATTTCTATAGCCGGTTGTTTCGCTCTTTATTGAAAAAATATAGGGTCAAACTGCAGGTGGCCACACCCTATCATCCAGCAGTCCTAGTGGGCAGGTTGAAGTCACCAATAGAGAAATAATGGCTATTTTGGCAAAGACTATGAATGCAAACCGGACGAGATTGGGCAAGAAAGCTAGATGATGCTTTATGGGCCTATCGGATCGCCTTCAAGACTCCTATAGGTATGTCTCCGTATCAGCTTGTTTATGGTAAATCATGTCATCTCCCGATCAAACTTGAGCATAAAGCTATGTGGGCGCTCAAGAAATTGAATCTAGTTGGAACAAAACTGCAAACTTGAGGCTTGATCGGTTGAATGAGTTAGATGAATTTCGTTTGAAAGCCTATGAGGATTCTGAAATTTACAAGCTAATAATGAAAATTCAGCATGACTAGAAAATCGAGAAAAGAGGAATTCATTCAGGCGATATGGTACTTTGGATTTCCAATTCTGAAATTGCGGTTGTTTCCCGAAGGATTAAAGTCTAAGTGGCTGGGACCTTGTCCAGTGGTTCAAGTATTCTCCCATGGGGCAATCGAATTGGAAAACCAGGGAAAGCGGTTCAAAGGTAAATGGTCAGCGGGTCAAAGCTTATTTGGGGAGAAACGAGAAGAACTCAAACTGGTAGACCTATGGACCCTGAGTGAAGTGAGTAACTCAAGTGACTTGCGTCGTGCGCGGGGATTAAATCGGGCGCGCATGGGAGGCAGCTTACATGGAGGGTTATGGTGAGTCTGAGTAGCAAAAACACCCACGTCGTGCCGCGATGTTAAATCAAACGCTTCTTGGGAGACAAACCAAGGTGTAAATGTAAGAAAAGTCTAGTGTTAACGTTTGTTGATAGAGTGCGTGATAAGATGGAAAATGTCCCAGTTGGAACCAAAAAGCTGACCGGTTACAGTGCGGAAAATCAGAACGAGTCGTTGTTTGACTTGAAGACTCATTTTAGCCTATTCATTAAAAATTGTAGAAAACAGGGGAGCAACGGGTGACTTCACGAGGTCGTTTCTCCGAGGAACGAATCGTTTAGTCCGTTCGGAGTCCACTAGATCTAAGTTGAATTAAAAAGAATAAAGGTGATAACGAGTTCACTCAACGAATCGTTTGGAAGCCAAATCGTTAGAAGTGACCATCTGAAGCACATCAGTCCAAGGACCACGACTCTCGAGGCAGCGACTCTTTGGGTGACACCATGGTCGTTCTGGAGTCGTTAGGTCCCAGATGAGATTAACCTAACTTTGACCCACAATGAAGTGGGTAAATTTTTTAAAATTAAAATAACCATCACCCCATTAAATGTAAACTTCCCTCTTCTTCTCTTCTTCTTCTTCTTCACTAAACATCATTGAGAACACCATTGATAAATCATCTTTGCATACACATTCATTGAAGCACACTTACAATGATATTCACTCCATCTCTTGATAACTCAAAATTGTAAGTAATCTTCCCCATACAAACATTTTGAATATTTTTGCATTCAATCAAGAAATTTGAAGACCCATGTGCGGATAAGTTTGAAATTATTTCAAATAAAATTGTGCTTGTGTTTATATGTGCCTTGTGATGTAAATAAACCCTAGGAAGAGTTAAACATTGATTATCGATCATATATTCACTTGGGTAAATTTTAAATTGAGTTTTTGTGTTTTGAGTTGAAATTGAAAAGAAGGAAGATGAACAGGAACTCTTGGTACGAGCCCATCACCGAGTTGTTTGGTCATCAAACGACTCGTTATATAGCCCGTCTGGCGAGTGGGAAAAATTGGAATGCTAAGGTAGTGTACTTAACGAGTGACCTAGCGACTCGTTTGCCTTTAGTGTAATCATTGGGACCCGGTCATCAAATTTTACCTGGACCTGTGGAAAAATGTTCGAAGCTGGGGTAACGAGTGGCTTCACGAATGGGTGGGAGAACATGACGTTGAGTCACCGTTAGGACAACTGGGCACTAGCTTATAAATGTTTTCTGTTTCATCTCATCTTGGGTACTAACATTGTTTCCACAGGTACACTGGCTCCGCGAGTACACCAAAGAAGGGTCAAACGAAAAACGGTACCTGAGCGCAGTCAACAATCATACCAAAATTTGCGAGATGATCATCGCCATACGAAGAGTAGAATGGCTGCGAGAAGAGGAATATGATGTATCATAGGAGCAGCTAGTGAGGAGGACAACGGGCTAGGGCTCAACAAACTTCAAATCCAGAAGCCCTAGTCGATACTCCCCCTCCACTTGCAAGAGATCCACTTGGTTGCACTAATGAAAGTCTTAGGGCTGCTTTGCTACACGCCCCATTCTGAGGCTCCCACAGCTTGGGCACAATAAAGAGAGAGTTGAGTGAATCGTATTCTCAACGAGGACTCTTAAATGAGTTGACTGAGACATGTCGGGCACATCAAATAAACTTAACCGAGAAATGTGAGGAGATGGTGGGTCCATGGCATGCAGTTATATACAATCTAGATATTTCTCCCAATGATAAGGAGTCATCGAAGCGGAGCATTTCACGAGCCAAGGCTTGCTCTTCTGAGGGGATTAAAGATCTGCATAAAGCTAGAGATAATATTTGAAAAATACAGAGGTTCAGGTGGTTAACTTGAGCCATTAGGTAGTTACGGCCATGCCTAGTCAGGAGTTTTATGCGCATATGCAACCACATTGCAACGGTTGGCACTAGGAGTCGGGGATTGGAAGAAGTGGCTGCCTTAAATCGGGTGTTGGTGCGTGAGACTTCAGTTGATATATGCGAGAGGCGATTTCCGGGATCTTTGTATGGGCAGTTATCGCGCTTCGATAAACACAACGGTGTTTGATCACGAGCTATCTAAGATGAGGAAAGTCAAAAAGAAAGAAGTTGAATAGCATGAAGCGTATACAGTACACTTAGCTATCTCGAATCATTGCCACAAAGGGTCCGCTAGTTGAATGGCTGCATGGTACATAATCACAAATAAAGAAGGCCACATTGAAATTTCAGGTGAAATTTTGGTGGTCCTTTGAGAGCACGGGCGGGTATAACAAGTAATGACAATATCTTTCTACCCAATAGAGTAGCCTTGTGTAGATAATGAGGGGTATGCAATCAATTTCTCGCGGTTCATTCTTTGGGGAGATTCGAGAGCGGGCTATAATTGATGGTACGATGATTCCCTTCCTGTTTGATAGATAGACTTTCTCGGGAGTCCAGAGGTGCTAGAGTTTCCATCGATTGACCAGCGAGTGGTGGTCCGAGAAGATTACGATATTGGTGATTCGAGATAATACAAACCCGTATCGAGGGCAAGGACTCCGAGGCTGTTTGCATCCGCTGGAGCGACCATAATAGCAAAGGCATTTGGTAGCGGGATGCGGCGGTGCGGCACGATTCAACGAGTTAGTCGAGCCTGCGAGCGGAAGACGAGGTAGCCATGCTGAGGCTACAGATTTAGTGGATACCTCCATACCTGCCAATATTCTTAAGTTATCATTTACGACAGCAACATCCAGACCATCAGTCGCACCTCCATGATCCACCACGGCTTCGGCCTAGTCACGGTTTCACAAGAATTTTTAATTGATATGGCTAGGCTAGCTAAAGCAAGAAGCGGCGAGCACGCGCGGCTTTACGGGTCAAGGTCTTGATGGAGGCGGAGTTAAGCGTAGATTGTCAAAAGGAGTTGGAGACATTGTCGATTCGGTTCTGCTGACGTGGATGCTTTTGAAGAAAGATGGATGAGCGCACTTTGCATAGTTGCAAGCCAGATAGCTCGATGAGTGCTTGAGTGGGAGCGCTATGATCAGAGTGCGAGACTTCTTGCACGATAGGTATACGTAATTTGCCTCACCGTACTCCCGTGATCGATGATGAGTTTGAAGAAGAATTGCCACCTATTTTTGATTTCATCACGGAGGAGCCGGTGGAACATGACAAGGGGAAGAGGCCTCGTGAGGAGGCCGTGTTGATGATGATGCTTCTACGCTCTGTTAGCAAAAAAGAGAGCGGAGTGAGATGGAAGGCAGTTTGCATGAATCAAGAGGAGGCTGCGGCGAGAGCGAGGCGGGGCAACGAGCTCATGGAGAAGGAACAAGCTACGTTGGATGCGAGAATGTGCCGAGTCAAGTAGGCAATATTGGAGTTGATATTGGAGGCATATCTACACCCTCACCGGCCAGATGGCGGCACACAAGTCGCACGGTATGTTCCCTATGCCCTTAGTTTTTGTCTTAGCATATATGTCGAGGATGACACATGCTTTTTTGATGGGGGTTGGGAGGAATGCACAATGCATTCTTTCTTGAACATAACGAGGTTTTCTTGTCGGATATCTTTTCCCTCGGGTGTTCCATATCTAGTAGAACCGGCATGTTTAGAATTTTATTTTGTGTTTTTATTTTTGTGTCGGTTAGAAGAAAGTTACAGGAAAACTAGAAGCGGTCAAGAGCTTAAAATGTAAATTTTGATTTTTGATAATTTGACACCCCCTCCAAAAAAATTTGTATATGTATGTGAGAGTTGACAAGTATGACCTTTGTGATTCTTTGTATATGGGTGAAAGCTGTGAACTTGTTTATCATTGTATGCATTTGTACTTGGATGTGATTAGTAGAAGTGATGATGTTGACCTGTGATATGTGTGAAGTGAGGTTAAATGGCTGAATTTAATTGTGTGTGTCGATCTAGAACTTGCACAGTTGGTCGATCAGAGATAGAGGATAAGGAACTATGAAAGGATCATAGGGCGTTTTGATTTATAAGTCCACTTTAGCCTTAAATGACCTACTAAAGAAAATAAAAATCCCTTGATCTAAATGTTTGAGCTTAAATTGACCATTCTTTTCGTTCTCCGTTTCACCTACTTGATTTTATTAAGAATGAACCTGTTTTGGCCACCTGGTCCCACCTGGACATTACGAACTTCAACTCGAATAATCGCCTAAGTTGAGGTGGCTACTATAGGGGTGATTAAGAAAGAGTCGGTGGAATGAGGGGTGGGTAATGAAAAAGAAAATAATGGAGTACGGTATGCATAGAAAAAGAGTTAATAATCTTTGTCAATGAGCAAATAAAGAAGCGCAAAGTGCAAAAGAGCAAATAAAAAAAATTGTAAAGTGCAAATATAACAGTGACAACAAGTACAGTTGAAATAAAAAGAAAAACTGCATCATATTTGCAAAAAGAAGAAAAGAAGAGCTGTTACAAGGAAAAGGAGGAAAAAATCAAAATAAGGGAAAAGTGGAAGTCGAGAGTGTGTAGTGCCAAGGAGGGTTGGGCTACTAAAATTCATATACCATACCCGAGCCCGAGCTTGAGCCTACGTTAAAAGCCAAAAAAGTCCTATAGTGATCCTAGTTAATTGTTTGAAAATTGAGGTATTGAAAGTAAAGGCAAGCCTATCGTATTGTATGCATGCAATTCGAATTTCTTTGTGAGAGTGAGTGGATCTTACCTAGTCCCAAGAGAAATATATTGAGATAATCATATACACAGTTGAATGTGGGACTTCTTTGAGGTGAGCGCACTTGGTCAACAAGAATTGTGCGCAAATTGTCTAGGGCGTGTTATGGTTTTATGTGGTTGCGGGTGACGGTACTTTGGCATTTTTCGATTCCTCTGTATTTATGATTGCAAATTTATATATACATAGTGTTTTGAGTTATTTGATGAGGTGGTGTTAGAAAATTTGATTTTGATGTATAAAAATGACTATTGTAAGTTTCCTAAGTTTTCCGATTGAAGCGTAGTGGTTTTTTGTTTTTTTTAATATTTTATTTTTGCTTGAGGACATGCAAAAGTTCTAAGTTGAGAAGTGTTGATGTGTGTCGTGATTTTACGGTACTTTCGATACTTAAAATCAGAAATTATGCATTCCAGGTATGTTTATATGGTATGATGTATTTTGTGCTTAATGTGCGGGAAAAGCAGTGCAGGAAGTGAATTTGGTTGAATTAATGCTAAAAATGGTTTGAAGGGTGACTGTCAAGCATAACAAGTTGTTGGAAGGAGGCAGACCCATCACTTGAGGCATGGGCAAGAAGATGGATTTTGAAGAAGTAAACGATTGTACTTGATGAGTTGGAGAGACGACTCGTTACACTGGTAATGAGTCATGAGGTCAATCGTTGGGCATCGAAGAAAATTACAATAAAGTGGCTAGTGAAGTTGACAACGGACATCACGAGTCGTCACATGAAGGAATGACTTCGTTGTCAGGTCAGCTGGACCCATCCGTGAAGTACAGCTGGAGTTTGAAGGAGTTAGTTACAAGGGACCCTGCTGACTCGTAGTTAAGCACGACGAGTCGTTAGGTGACCGTTGCCATGCTTAGGTGCGATGTTGAGATGACTAATGCCAAGCAATGAATTACTCGTTAGAAGGACTAACGACCGTCACTATCCGTTTCCATTGCCGACTTGATTTCCTGTTTTATTTAGGAAAAGGATTTACGTGGAACTATATTAGTGGGTTTATTTTAGTAGACTGATTTACAGAGATGCAGAGCAGTTTGAGTCTATTCTTGAGAGGATTTTCATACAGATTATTTGTTGATTCAAGAAAGCGAAGCAACATTGGTGTTTTATTCAATCTACATGGTTTTATTCTACAATAATTTGTAAGTTTTAATTATTAAATTGTGTAATTATAATAACATATAATTAAAGCAATTAAAAAATTCAATTGAAAACATGATATAAACATGGGTAAAACATAGGTAAAAATATTTTGTGATTCTTGAGCAGGGTTTTATGCATGTATTGTTTTCCCTTGATTTTGATTGATTCTGGCGGATGCAAATGTTAGGACTTGCCTTATTCTTACTTACCGAACCAAGGAGGTATAGAATAGGAAAAATGAATTAACAACGAGAGATTTGAGGCCTATCCTTCTAAATCTAATAGCTTAAACTTGTTCGAGGATAGCTAATCCAATATTAAGGAGTAAGGGTCGACTAAAGTACACCCATATATGAACAGGATTGCATGGTGAAAATCATCTGGATAGGGGACCCACCATTTAGAGTAAACTTTGACTTACCAATATTGCATGTTAAACATCGGAATAGAACATTAGTGTATAAGCCTTGTGGTTATCAAATCTTGAGGAACAAAATCTACAGTAAAATGGAATTAATTGAATACAAACCAAATTTATTTTCAATATTCAACAATTTTACTTTGTTTATTATTCTATATTTTCACCCCTTTGATAGTAAATCAATAATAATAGTTATTCGCATTAACCTAAGTTCTGACCAATCCCTGCTGGGATCGACCTCAAACTTTGTTGGGTTCTATATTTGACAATCGACCACTTATATCTCAATTGCGCGAGGTGCAATTTGGGTGACGTCAAATGGAGTGGGAGTATCAACTAGAATTTCTTGAATTTAGAGTTTGTTGAGCCCTAGCACAGGTCGTCCTCCTCACTAGCTGCTCCTCCAAATACCTCATATTCTTCTTCAGAGCCACTTGACTCTTTAGGAGGATGGATAATCTCGCGGCCTTCGGTATGATGGTTAGTATGCGCTCAGGTACCTGCTTTTTGTTGACCCTTCTTTGGTATACCTCGTTGAGCCATTGTCAGTGGAAACAATGTTAGTAACCAGATGCGATGAAATAGAAAACATTTATAAGCTAGTACTTGATGTCCTAATAAACTCCCTAGCGAGAGAGCCTGATTCCCAGGTAGGTTCACCGGAAGCTGTTAGAACGGACCAGGGTGTATGTTAACTTAAGTACGATTTCTCTTTCCCAGAGAATAGCCGTAGAAGCGCTGTACTCAGCCGCCGAAGGTCTATTATGGGTGGAAGTGGGGAGGCCTCTTAAATGATGACCAGTAGATAAATTAGGGACTCGGCAGTCATACTAATATATCAGCCAAGCAGAAAGTTAAGCTTATCGAGAAGGATGTGCACACGGCCCAGGTTATCAAAAAGCCCTACCCTTATGTATGGCGTAGGGAGTACCAGGATGGAAGCAGGGACTAAATTATTCCTGAAAACTTCTCCAATAAAAGGGTGTTATGAGATCGATAGAAGGGCAAGCCCGGCCCTAGATTCATTAAGCTTTATCAGATCCTCCAAGGAAAGATTGGCCAAGTGGCCTAGTAGATGATGTACGCCCGGGGCTGGATCTGTTCATCAACACTACTGCAGCGCATAGAAGACCTTTTCTCTGATAGGACCTATCAGGGGTACTCCAAGATACAAAAAGTACTGTACGGAGACTCCAAAAGTTATAAGAGCCATCTTGAGAACCGAAGTTGTAGCTTTTATAAAGTGTCGTAAGGGGGACATAAATATAGAAGAAAGGAATTGGAAAACTACAGATGATGTGAAGTTTGGATAATTTCAGTTGTTCTAGGCTCTACGGTGATGATATACAGACTCGGACAATTTAAGTTAAAGTAAGGTAGTTTCAGATGTTATACAATTGATTTTGTTGCTATTATTATTAGTTGATTATGCGAGAGCTATGTTTCGGTTGCAAATGGCGTCTTGTGAGACACCTGTATTAGACTTTTCTGTGATTCAGGTTTTGGTTTTAGTCCATAATACAAGGAGACTCTGCCAAAATTTTCTAAGTATTAGTTAAAGTAACTCCTTTACTTTGAAGATGACATTAGAGGACCAATGTTCTTAAGGAGGGGAGAATGTTACACCACAAGTAAAATGTTAACGGTTAGTAGGTGTACACATAGATTTGTGATGAGTAGGAGAGTTTGATGCGTGTGAAAAACTCAAAACGAGGTGAGGCCAAGCCACAAGGAGGCCGGGCGACGCGCCAACGCTGTGCGCTCCCAAGCCTCTGCGGCGCACAGGAGGCATGGCGCGACATAGAGTTAGCGCTTTGGCCGGGCAAAGCGTCCCTGTGCCACCGTCCATGCATGTATATATAGGTTATCTTTAAGTGATTTAAATAATTTCCCAAAGTGAGACCTCGCCCAAAATAGAAAGGGAGCACAAGTTTCATCAAATTTTCGTACGATTATGCCAAATCAGTACAAGCATAAATTAACTTTGGGTAATGAGTTGTAGGCCTACAGGAAGCATTAATACAAATTTATTTCTCGAAATCTTTTTGGTACAACGGAACCCCGCCGAGTAAGGTTGTCGAGTACTTCAAATTGGATTCTAAACAGCCACAAGCAATAGGTAAGAATTTATCCCTTCTAAACTCTCGATAAATTGTATGATTTCGAATTTGAATGAAATGGAGTTGAAGTTATAGTTAACCCTATTGAAAAGATATTATTATTGGCCGTTCTTGTGTTGAAAACAGTTGTATTCTCTCAGTGTAAAGGCGGAAATTAAGTGGAGTTGCGGCTTGGTGGAGGCGCCCAATGAACGAAAGTCAATATTGAGGTATGCTAAGGCTTATTCCTTCGACAAGTTATTCTCATTGTATAATGATACGACTTATGCTTTTGAACGTAGATTAAAATTACATGTGTGGTATTATCTGCTGCTTGTAGATAATGCTTATATATGTTTTGGTTAGATATTAGAAAATGTATTAAGAATAGATTATAGTATCTCATCGGGGGAAAGAAGCGGAGTTAGGTGTGACACACACTAAAAGCGTTGTAGTAGGCCCTACGTCATGTTCACTTTGTAGTAGGAATTTGACATGTTGCTTCCATGGCAAGGCCTTAGAAACTTAGGGTTAGTTGTTGGGCCTGTTTCAGTAAATTGGAGAATATATAGGGCGTAGGCAGACGTATAACTTGTAGTTTGGCCTTTGGGTGAAGTGGCCTTCCGCGAAGGCCATTGGCGTACCTTAGCGCCTCCAGGGCCAGAATTTGAATAAAATAGTCCTACGCTAGAGTCAGCAGTACCAAGGTTGCCGATGGAAAAGGTGACGACCTATTTTATAGTTAGACACTTTGCTAGAGATTATTGGCTACGATCGACTTGGTGTCACACCTACGGGTCGCCAGGAGGTTACTCTAGTCATATGAGTCAGATAGACCCATGGATACCTAAGGAGGAATCTTATCAGTAGTGAAATGGGGTCAATGCTAGCCCGCTCTTATAGATATTCAGATACAGGTTGCCACGTGTAGCTAGGACCAAGTAAACCTACCTCGGGTTAGGGATTGCTTAGAGAAGTTTTATGGAATACGAGCAGACCAGCTAGTGTCAAGGGACTAGAAACATAATAGCACAGTATTACCTTCAGGTTAGGAATTATAACCAAACCGCTTGAGGAAGGTTAGAGGCGTTGCTTTCCGAGGAGCATGTCCAGATTAAGTGGCGCCCTACGAGTTGTCCAAAGTAAAGGGATTCGCAGTTGACCGTTCGCAATATTACGATTCTCTTGCCAAGGCTACCCACTTTGTCCTAACATGACTTAGAAGTATCGTTTAGGAAACCCTCACAATCTCACTCTATCCAGTCTAGACCATTAGAGATATGATCACTATCGGGGATCCTCCTAATTAGATATAGAGCTTATGAGGTGTACTTTGTTAACGCTATGCAGGCTATCTAGGGGCGAGTAGTAGTCACGTTAGGCCTTAGAGCCAGATACATATTTTGAGTGGCTAGGTTGAGACTAAGATGTAGTATACTTGGGATGGGCCCTACCTAGGATAGCCTTTCATTGTCCAACCTCGGGGTTACTAGGCGTGTCATTAAAGCCAGGGCTATAGATCGCTCCAAGGAGCCAAATATTGTCTAAGGGACAATACAAAGGCCCAAGGAGCCATATTACAGTCCATTCCATGGATGGACTGTTATTTTTATGTCGTATCAGCATCACTGATCCTCGTTGAGCCTAGTGCCCGGAGTGTAGTTACGGGAGTCCACCGGACTCGAGACATATTTATAGAATGGCGGGTTCGGTTGCGGACCCGGGGGAGCGGTAGGTTGGCTATAGAACCCGGTAGAGTCATAGGAACCTAGTTAGAGTTTATAGATTAAAGTGTATTTGACAGGGCTTATGGGGACCCTGGTAGGTTATTTTGGTGTTGCTTGTACCTTCCAGGCTAATAGGGGCCAAGTTAGGTTCTTGTTT
The DNA here is from genome assembly GCA_018107945.1 of Datura stramonium. Classification (NCBI taxonomy): domain Eukaryota; kingdom Viridiplantae; phylum Streptophyta; class Magnoliopsida; order Solanales; family Solanaceae; genus Datura; species Datura stramonium. Next base: position 46,596 of record JACEIK010000407.1, on the reverse strand, counting down.
GTATTCACCTTTTATAGTCATAGCTTATGAATTTGTAATAGTGCAGTCTTAGCTCATATACGTATAGTGTTTTGCTAGGTGCAGGTTATGAATAAGCAAGCTTACAGGTTAATGCTTCCGCCCCTGCTTCCTACTTACTTTGATCTTAACCTATTCGGCTTTTGTGCGCCCCACATTCGGTACACATTATCACGCGCCCAGCATCGTCTTTGCATTACTTGCTGCGAGGTTTAGGCATATAGATTTAAGGATCTCCATTAGCAGTTGTTCAGAGTCAGCAGGGTTGGCCAGCTCCTTACATTTGGGTTGCTAGGTTATAGAATTACATTCTTTTAATTATATAGTATTTCGGTAGGCCGAGACCACATTCTGACCATTATTTCTATTCTTAGAGGCTTGCAAACTACGGTCTTTAGTTAGTTGGTTGTCATTGGCGTGAGGCCTATGTATTTCTTATTCTACGTGTTGGCCGTGTGGGGCCTGGTAGCAGAGTGTCTGTTTTCATTCTGTCATAACTAGACAACATGGTGGTCTTTTCGGCTTACATAGGATCTCTATTAAGGTTATGTTGGTACAGGTTGTTTGTTTTCTTTTTACGAGGTGCTACGTGGTCGTGTCCGCCGAGACTGTGTTTGTCGAGATATAGCAGTTTTCCTTGATTTTGAGTCACTAGTAGGCACCGAGAAGAGGTGCCTAATTCCCAGTCAGTCGACTCAAATTCCGTATGACATTAGGTACCCGATCATGCCTCCCAAGGTGGGGCGTGACAAAACGTAAATAAGGACATTATGTGGGCTTAAACAAAGGTTTAATTAAGATTTTTTGCAATATTACGTGGATTAACTCTTGCAAATGAATACTTAATGCATACGAGCTTTTAATATTCAATTAGATGGTAAATTATGTAACAATAAAGAGAAAAAGTAAAAAAAATAAAAAAGATAATTAAGTTTTAATCAAAGAGGTATCACAACAATTATTTTGCATAGTTTGAATACATACGTGTATGTATATATATATTTTATATCCGGGAACCCAAGGATCAGAGCCGGGAGTCAAACGGGGAAAATAGGGAAAATATTGCAACGATGCGGGATGAGTCGTTAGACTACTCGTTAGAACCCTCACGAGTCATCGGGTGGCTCATGGGAAGGCCTGGACTAGGCTGAGGTTGAGGTCCCCACAGGCATGGGAATGACTCATGGTTAGCTACCACGAGTCGTAGTCTACCGTGGGGTGAGGTTGAGATTAAACAAGAGGTATGACGAGTGTGCCAGCGGATGGGACCCCACGAGTTGTGGTGGATTCCCAGCATTCAGTGGGTGGTTGTGAGCAAACCTCTGAATTTCAGCAGAGCTGAGGTGCAGTGCGCCGGCAGGCGACCCAGTGAGTCGTCAGTCACCCGTTAAGGTCACAAACAGTTATTTGTAATTAGTAAGGGCCTTCTCGTAATTTCCTAAACTCTAAGGGCTAAACTGCTATGTCGTTTTAGGTCGGAATAGGGTCTTTTAAGGGGGATTAGTTCATGTTAAGCCTCATTTTATGCATGCAGAGTTAGGGAGGGGAATAGAAGGTGATTCAAGTGTTCTTCCTCAAATTCTCCAAATTTTCATCTTGGGCTCAAGGAAATTAAGACCAGAGTGTTCGGGTATGTAGGGTTTTAGAATGGGCAGATCTTTTCACACCCATACCCATTTGAATTTAATCATAGATCTCCTATTCAAGTTCCATGGGATTTTGTCCAAATGCCGCAGAAAATGTGATTTCTCTTCATGGGTATAATTTAATTGAGTTTTAATTATTGAATTATGAATGATGGGTAGGTTTTATATTGTTTTATTTAAAATCATGTTTTAATCTTTTAAAATCTAAAATGCCCATTTGATGAAGGTTCATAGAGTTATGATTTATATTGAATATTCAACATTTTGAGGTTATTGATGATGGAAGAACATGATTTCAAGTTACCCATGTTTATGAGCATATTTTTGAAAGAATTGAGTATGTTAAAGTATTGGGCATTTTTACATGTGTAAAATGATTTACAATTTATGAAACGAATTACATGATTTATCGATTTATAATGTTGGTCGACTGAAGGGCCTTTTATTCTTGGCTAAACATGTTTTAAAGGGGATCAATGATGATAAATGTTATATCTTAGCCAATGAACTTTTAATGCATGATGTTATTGATCTATGTATGAGTCTATATGCATATTTTGGGAGCATGTCTATGCCCGAGCAGCACTTCAAGGAATACGCGGTATCTCATAACCACGTGCCACCATGGGTTCTAATGTTATAGATATTGTATTGATAATAATCCCCTCAAATGTGATATCACGCCTAATGCATGACCCTCGCATGGCAAGCCGGTTGGCTCTACCCACTTGAGTGAGTTGGCGTTTGGGGCATAAGGCTCTACCATGATAATGTCGGTTATGTGAGTCCTCCCATTGTTCCGCATGTTTTATGCATTTTTATATTTATGCTATTGTCTCAAGTTATGTTCTGATTAAGTTTACATACGATTATGATAATGAATGATTTATGAACGGTTTGAAAGTCTTGAGCCTTATTTTTACTTACAAAGTTTATGATACAAGCAGAATGTCCTTCTCCTATGTTTATTTATGAGTTCATTTACACTTTAAATGTTCGTTTTACTTACCTTGCATACTCGGTACATTTCACGTACTGATCGCATTCTTTCCATGCTGTATCGTTTCATGATACGGTGTCCGGATACTCAGGCTCATCCCTCATCCTTAGTTCATCTCGGTTCTCGCTCTCGGCTATTGGTGAATCCCTCATGTTTCGGCGTTTGTGAGATCTTTCATGTTTATGTTTTTAGTATTGAGTCGGGTTAGTTGGAGATGTTGTCCCATCAGCCCATCGTACGTAGTAGAGGCTTTCAGACAGGATGTAGAACTCGGCTTATGTAAATTCCCGGTACTTCCGGTTGTTACGCTATGTTTGCGTTTTAGTTATGTTTTATGCTAAGTATTAGCTTTATTAAATGAGATTAGATGTATGCATGTTCTATGGGTCGACTTGGGGTCTCTCGGGGTCCCTTATCCCATGTCTACGATCGGTGTACATTCGAGTCTATTGATATATATATATATAGATAGATAGATATAAGTTATGAAAATAGAGAGGTATGATTACGGAGATTAAATTTTCTAAATATTTTAAAGAAATATAAAAAGAAAAGTTAAAAAAATTGAGAAAAAATAAATACAAATCCTAAACTCTCTCTCTCTATCTCTCTCTCTCTACTTCTCCCTATATATATATATATATATATAGAGAGAGAGAGAAATTTCAATAAATAATATTTTCATATTTCATATGTGTAAATAGAAATCTACTATATAAAAATGAATAATATTAAAATATTATTTTTACTATTAAGTAACTACATAAAATATTAATAGTCAAATCTAAAATCTCTATATACATTAATAAGTAAAAAAATAATTAAAAGGAGAAAATGCTCCAAAACAAGAAATAAAAAAGATAAATGGGAATAGATATTATATAAACTAAAATATAACCAAAATCCCATGCGTCTTTTAGTAAATTATTTAACTCCATATTATGATTCAATTGCAGATTGAGTACTTTGGCACTGATTTTAAACAACTCATAATCGTTAGTATTAAAAATTAATATTCAGACTAATTTTATAAATAGATAGTTATGTGTTTAAGTATTTTAATCACCCTTGTAAAGAGGCGCACTCCAATATTATTGATGTCTGACAACATTTTTAATTACAACTGAATCTACTGCTACCTTGTATATTGAGTATAACAAAGTAAATGATGGTATAGAAATGAACAAAGGAATGATATTAGAAAATATGATCCGAAGAATGTTGTAATAGTTCGGTGAATAATTCTTTGCGGGATTGATTTTTTAATAGTGAAAGAAAATGCCATGAAACCCGATCCAAGATTAATGATATGAAAATCAAAATTAGAATAACGAAGAAAAAACATCGTGATGTAACTCTGTTATTTCTTGTTTATAGGTGTTATTGTGTCTTGAGATCCTAGTTGTTATAATTTCGGCGCTATCACAAGAGGCATTTGTGAGGGAATAGTTATTCTGATTTCGAGGCTCTACCATGAAAATAAAAGATGCAAGCTAAATATATTTAAAAATAAAAATTCATAGGGAAATTGGAAAAGAACACTCCTCATAATTGAAGCAAATTAGATCCACACAACATTCAAAATACACTAACTTCTCCAACCATGTCTCCTATTTACTTTATCATGAATTAACAAATCACGTTAGTAATATTCTTGACAAGATAATATAGAGGTTCGTGCTGATAACATGTTATAAAATAAGAGCAAACAAGTAACAATATTAATGAAATTAGATTGGGGTCACCCATATGGGTCAACCCAAATCCATATATATATATATATGTATGTATGTATATATAGAACTCTATAATAGGTATGATTCATAACTGTGCTTCTTTGATGTAATTTGAATATATATGTGATTGCAATGTCTGACTAGTGAAACATATTCGATGGTCCTGCAAATTATGTATTTTATTGACATCAGAGCATAGGGTTAAATTTTGATTTTCTAGTGTATGCATTATTCTTGTTAGAATGAAAATTGCTTACTTTGATAATGGTGATTTATATTGTTTTTTTCTTCTTAAGGCGGGTCTTTGGTTGTTACTTATGACCATCTTCTCTAACTGAAAAGAATCCTAAAGATTTTTATTGTAAACAATCGTAAAAGAATGACAAAGGCATCTATGACCTTTCTAATGTAGTTGGGAAATATGATATCTTTTTAATTATATTTTTGTATTTTCATAGTGGAATTTGATTATATTGTAAAAGTGTTTATTTTAAAAGGGGATTTTCTCTGGTTTAATGTGAAATGTATGAAATTTGTTTTGAAAGCTTTTTGGTTATTCTTCATTGTTTAATGTAAGTGTCTCTTTCTTGGCTAAGAGTCAAACATTATTCTCTATTAAAGTGTATCTTTAATTATTAATTGGCTTAAAGTATCTCAAGTGAAGAAACATACATTTTTACAATATTTTGGAATGAGAACAAGTGTCTCCTAAGTAACATTTTGTCTAAATATATGTTCCAAAATTGTGTGTCAGTGATACGGGAGCTAATGTATATTCACTTTACATAACAAGGAATCTTAAACTTTTATTGATTTCATCACAACCTCATACTACATTACAAAGCGATTAGTATAATTATCTTTAATAGATATATACATGATTGGATATGTATAGGTGAAGTTTACTCATGTCATTTTTCTATATGTATTTACAAGAAAAATTATAGTGATGATAAGTACACCCATACGAGTTTTTATAAAGCAACAAAGAAGTAGGCTGAAAGTTATGATTGACAATTATAATATAATAGTCAACAGAAGTGACAATAATGGAAAGGTAGATTCGGGTCACCATGTGAGTCAATCGAAATTCATATAAATAATATATATATAAATATACACATTTATCATATATTTACTTTGAATTAAAGAATTAAAGGATGCAACAGTTAGGACTTCTCTTGAACCGATTGTCTTGCGTCCTTTAAATAAAAATTTCTTCTGTGTTTTCTATGAAAACAAAAAAATAACTCTAAATTGATAAAATTCTCCTTCTTCCTTCATCAATTCTTGTAAATTTAGTGAATATTCTTGTGAATTTCCTCCCCAAAAATATTGGAACCACTCTGTAACAAGATATGATTCATGAATCATAGAATTATTCGGTGTAGTTCATGTATATATGTGTGTGTGTGTGTGAGTGAGTGTGATTGCCTTTGTACTTTCTTGAAATAGAATTTAATGATCTACCAAATTTTGTATTTTATTCGATTCTTCGTGACATCAGGCATAGGTGTCAAAACCCGAGTCTATACCACAGGTAACCGCGATACATAGAACCACAATTGGTTCCAAGCTAGCCCCATGGTACTAGAATAGTAATCATATACTAAAATGACTTTGTAGAAGCTAAACTAATACATAAACACTTAGGCGAATGATTCTAGAAATAAAATACTTATTTTATTCGAAAATAATGTAGAAAGTTGACCAAGGCAGAAATATCTGCTACGTTTGAAAAGTCTCTAAGAGCACGGACGAGGCGGAAGGACGGGTCCCGACTAGCTCTAAATATATATATATAAAACTCAACTCTCATCCTCGGGTGATGAGGACTCACCAATAGTAAAGCTGTACTAGTACTGAAGCGTATCTAACTAGGGGACTTAGTTTGGAGTCCCTAGACCTATATCATAAGATGATATTCTTACACCACACAAAAAATATTTTTAGTGATTATTTGATGTTCTTATGCTACTGGTTTGAAATGCAGGGTTGTATATTAGTCGTAGATGACAAGAGAAATATGTACGAATGAAAAAGCAAAGAGTATGTGAAGTTCATAAGTAAGAATTAGTTTTAGACGATCATATCTCTCAATATATAATAAATTAGAAGTCCTACTACCTATAAAATTAAAGGCCATTGGGTCTGATTTTGAGAAACATCAAACCAATCGTCAATCAAAGTTCATAATAAAAAGTTGTAGGCATTTTACGGTGGCACTATCAGGTAGTAAAGTGGCAACCGCCCAAGCCCCTTTATATTTTGAGATTTGTATTATGAAATCACTTTTACCTTTCCAGTTTCATTGCCTACTTATACTTTTCAATTCTCTCTATATTTATAGTATAAACTGAAAGAGCAAAGGAAAACGCAAGCTAAACTCGATTAAAACTAAAGCTAAGTGAAGGAGATCAATCACAAGGTGAAAGTGGTGTGTTGGTGGCTGTTTTAGTTGCATTAGGCGTGTGCTGTGATGAATTTGCTGCATTTTGAAGCTGTTCTAAGCTACATATATTCTCTCTTTTGGTAGAGTTATATACAAGTATAAAGGTGAGAATTCTATTAGTAAACTTGCTTGAATTCATGAGTAAAAAGCTAGAAAGTTAGGGTGTATTTGGTGTGTTTGTGAACTGCTTTACTGTGTTTTGGACGGCAATGGTTACGAGTTTTTGGACAAGTTGAAGTCAATACTCCTATTTTAATGAAGAATAAACCTAGCAAAAGGTAAATGTTTCATTATTCAAACTTGCAAGAATCCTAGCTTGAAACTAGAGGTTGGGTGCCAAGTTTGGCTGCCATTTTTGGTGCAATTTTGCTGAAGTTTACCACTCATTTTAAAGGTTGTTGTACCTGTGCATTACTAGAAATAAAATCCATGTTTATAGGAGTTGGTTACAGAATTAATTTAGGTACTTTCCTACTTCCATTCTTTTCTTAAAAGTGTGTAGAACAAGTTGTAGCATTATGCTAAAATGTTGCCTTGTGTGTTGTTGTTGTGGCTGCTGTTGGTGTGATACTTTAGAGTTTGGATATATTGGCTTGAAGCTGGCCTTATCACTTGGTTATAACTCAATTAATTTAAGGGATAAGTTCTGATTATGAAGAAAAGCAACATAAGAAAAACACTAGAAAAAGGTATGTAAAGGCGCCCCGTCCGTTGCTCTTACGCTTTTGATTCTTGCGTTGTGAATTGAATGAGCCAACAACCTTTACAAGTCTTGAGGTAATATGTTAAGTTTCATTTGCAGCTTTGAAGTTTCATGTTTGATTGAGGCTAAATTTTGAGATTGTTCCTAGGCGAAATATGGTATTTAAAAGGTGATATCGTATTGATTGCTATAAGTAATTACATCGAGTTGGAGACCCGTCAGAAATGTGCATTGTTAGCTGGTCCCTTACATTAAGTCATATATGTTATATTGATCACATGTAAGATTTTGTCCACCTTGTGAAATTGTTAGAAATTGCGGCTAAGACGACAGCAACGTGAGAATAAAGTATGCTTAAAATGAATATTGTGAGTTTCTAGAGTAACGATAATACATCAAACTCACACTTCCTAATAAAGTATGAAGAAGTCATTTTCAATAAAAACCCAACTAAGAGGTTGAGGTCGAACTCCTGAGAATAGGGTAAGATCTAGACTAATGTAGGTAATTGAACTTGTTGGTAGGTTATCTCCAAATTGGGTGGTTTTAACGAAAACAATATTAAAACAAAGATTATATTTGTGACTTAAATCAAGATTTGCAAAAAACTAGGGTAAGTGTTCCCCATGGGTTCATAACTACCTCGGATATACATACTGATCAATCCAATGCTTACTTGTAAAGCTGATAACTGGGGTTCATTCAAACAACTGGTTCATCCCTATTGGATGACTTTATCAATCTAGGGTCGGAGTCTCATGGCGATTTCAGTAACCGTTATCAATATGTTCCAAATTTAACTATCCGGCGACCACATCTTAAGTTAATACAATGATTCATAAAGACCAGGCTTTGTTGTAATTCTCTTTTCCCAATCTCTACATCTCTAGATTCAAGAAAGTAAATAATTTGGGCAAGTCCTAACATTATACATCGTTAAGAAACGTTTAAAGATGAAGTGAATACAATACAAACATTTTAACATTGGTTTCGAATCAATTTGTGTAACCTATTTCGTTAATTCCCCATGGTTCGCACAACCTCCTAGTTGTGGAGGTTTAACCTCTCATGATTGTAAATTATAATTTGCATTCACATATAAATGCATAATTAAATACTTCTGTAAAAATGAAGAAAAACATATTTGAATATTAAAGAACAATCTCTCAAGAATAATGTAGGAAATCAAGAATTTGAAGTCCCAAAAATTTGCTCCCTCAAAACTTATTAAAAATTCACAAATAATATTCTTCACACATCTACTACTCTGTTTCTATGATCTCTGACTAAAGTAAAACATAAAAGCTATTTATACAAACATTAGAAACCTTTTCCTAAGCTAATAGGAAATTTTCCATATTTGGTGCGGCGTAGCCGCGGCCCGGACCTACGACCCATGTAGGATTGTATGTGTCATGCCTACTTCGTAAGTCCTTGGATGCTACAGATTTATCTAAGTATTGGCAGACTGACACGACTTGTACCACAGTCCTACGAGTCATACAATGCTTCCGTGGTTTGGCCTTGAGAACTACGATATCTTACGAAATTTTCCACAAGTGTTGTGGTACAACTCATACCTTCGTCCTATGAATCGTACTGTTTGTAGATCTGAAGTTCTGCCAAGTATTGAAGAATTTTCTGAAGTTCACCAAGGCTCATGGTACCAGTTCGTATGTTGATGCTATGATCGCGAGTCCATATGTACCAAGGAAGCGCAGCATGCAATTTTCTCACGAACAATTCCACGACTCCGGTTACGACACATTACCATCTTGATACTGCTCGTACTGAGAGTCGTATGTCATAACTCTCTTACTTCAGCCTTCCCGTTTCATCACGTTTCTCAGTACGGCGCTCGTACAATCAAGGTACGACTCATACTTATACTTGTACTTTGGGCGATTTTACATTTTTAGACTTCTTTCGCACATTCTTGATCTAACACTTATTTTCCCTGAAATCAAAGTAAAAGGCCTCATATTCCTTATAAACATCCTAAGTCCATGCTATTGTCTTAGTTTTAAGCATCGAAAGTCCTGTAAACTCACAACATCCAACACCCTCAGCAGACTTTGCATGTCCTCGAGCCAAAAAAGAAAATAAAAACTAAACATGGCGCTTAACTAAATAAATCTAGGATACTACAGCCAACATCAAATAAAATTTGCACTATAAACTCAAAAGCACGGCCCTTTTTCCCTGAATAAAATCAGCACATGCACTACAAGTAACCACAAAAAAGCGGAAGGATAAAAGGGGATCGAGATATGTCATATAGCTATTATGAGATAGTCAAATCATCACTGTACTTTTACACATACCACTAGTAAATTTAGCCCACAAAATCATACCCTCACAACAAATAAAGTCCCTCACTCACAGATATGGTAAAATATGAAACATGGGACTATCAAGCAAGACTCTCACTCTCACAAAGAAGTTTCAAATGCATATCGGATACCATAGTCTTGCCCTTATTTTTTCTTCGGTTTGTCGGATGGTCGAGGTAGGATCATTATAGGACTTTCTTTGGCTTGTAATGTAGGCTTTCGGGCTGGGTAGGATAGATATGGATCTTTTTAAGTGACTAAACCCTTCCCTGACACACTACATACATGGCTCATTTTCACTTTTTCACCCTTTATGCTTTTTCTACTTTTTCCTCTCTTTTCACCTTTTTATGCACTTGTATGAGTGTCATGTTTCTTCAAGCTTTTCATGCATCATTCTCTTTTTGAATTTTTTTTCAAATTTTCTTTTCTTTTTCGTTTTCTTTTTTGTCACACCACACCTTATTTTCACCTTTCTTTTCTCTCCCTTTTCACCTTCCCACTATATATGCCTTATCTACTTTAGCCACCCTCGCTTAGACATTTTGCCTATGTTGAGGTGCACAATGTCAAGGAGGGACCGGAGACAAAATAGGTTCATTATAAAAATGGGTACGATTGGTTGGTTAATCAAAGAAAATGGTCTATTTAAGGATCGAAATCGGGATCAAGGGAATCATATCATTTTGGTAGAATTAGGTTAAGGTAAAAAATGGGCTAAAAGAACGATGCAGCTATGATCCTTTATTAACCAAACATCCTAAAACCTATGCAAAGACCAGTCGGGCAAGTTCCTAAAATCCTCCACATAATATTGAACTAGGTATTAGACCTCACTCACTCATGGTATATGACATGTATTCACTCTACCTGTTTGGTTTATTCATGGTTTAACAAAAATTATACATGCTAATTTACTAAATGACATAAAAAGATCCACAGAAATCATGATTGCAATTAGAAGTACACAACTAATCATCAATTTTTTAAAAGGGTCAATTTTTTACAAATCCAAAACTAGTGCAATTTATTGGCTGAATACTCCTAAGTTCTTTTAATTAAATAAAAATCACAAATAAAATCCTAAACATCTTTTGGTTCTACTGGGCCTTTTGATGTAAAAGAAACATGGCAAACCAACCCTCGAACGAATCAAAAACCCAAAATGTAAATCACCCCTCTCTTTTTTAAAGCATGCTTCATGCTCCAGAAGCATAGAATGTAAAAATAGGGGAAGGGAACATACTGCACAGAGACTAAGCGCTACATCGTCCTATGGAGAGAGTGTACCTCCACTGCAATTGTGGTCTTGGTGGCGGCCGGCGTGCTCAATGGTGTATCAAGAGGGGGAGTGGTTACCCCCTCAGTAGTATCGTCCGTCTCTACGGCCTCTGAAATCGTTGGGGTTGAATGTGGCTCGTCCAAAGGGTCCCTGCCACTTACAAGCTCTTGCTGGATGGTGGAGTTTACACGCTCCTCTGGATCTCTCAACGCTCCCATTGATGCGTTGTGAGTCTCACTGACTTTATAATATTTCCCGCTTGCGCTCTCTTTTCTCTTTTCCTCTTCTTTTTGGGGTCCATCTCCAACATCCTCAGGAACCCTCTTTTCCCCTTTCTCTTTATACCCTTTCTTGTAGGATCATTAAACTGCAGATTAAGCTCCTCGGTAATAACGACATCAAGGTTAGGAAAAGTGGGGGCTGTTATTATTGCCGACTACCGTGATGACAGCTCGGCCACTTGACTCCGAAGAGCCCCTAACTCCTCACGGAGGCTACCGTATCAGTCTGCTCAGTTATGCTCATGTTGAATGCTGCTCTTGAACCCATCTAACTGGCATGTAGAACCTTTGTAGCTATCTCACATCTCGGCTTTTACCCAAGACGGCATTCTCCATCTGATTGAACCTTTTTCTCAGCTATGGTCAGTCAACTGGCCAACACATTCACCAAACTTTAGGATTACCCAACTGGAGTATAGTTCGAGAGGCTCATGGCGTGTGGTAGAGGTGCTGAGGCTACATGAATGACCGACATCGCGCCGGTGTCTCGGCCTGCTCCTGTGAAGTGGGGGTATTCACCTGTGTGCCCCCAACTGCCCATGATAATGGGACTACGGTGGAAAGTTGGGCCCGACTTGTTAGGTTCATCTCATCTGGATCGAGGCTAATGTAAGCAATCCACTATCCTCCGTCGGGTGCTCCTTACCCACGATGCACCTTGATGCCCGCCTCTGTGCATAATCTAAAAACAAGACTCAAAAATGGGATGATAGTGCTCAATCCCATTGCCTGATCCCCTATCTCCTCTGAAATGACCCTCAGGATATTGATAGGGTATCTGGATATGATACAAGCCACCAAAATACATGCAATAAGGCTAAGGGTGTTATCATTAATAGTCGGTGCCAACCGGCGGTGCACTAATGTCAAACAGGCCTATGCTATGAAATTCAAAGAGTTCTTTGTGACCTACTTGCAACTAGTGACCCACTCTGCCTCTTCTTTGTCCTCAGCGATCACGTCGAACAACCATTGTATCTACCTCTGCCTCATCAAAATTGAAATTTGTGATCTATTTCAATACCTCACCCTATAATCATATTCTAGCATGGCATGTGGTGGTATGAACCGGGGCCCATATAATACTCGAGCAATAGTGCGCTCGGATATATCAACCTCTCGGCCTCGAACCAGGACGCTCTCTAGCTTGGGCTGATCTTTCAACTTCTGTCCCTCTTTAGCTTTCTTCTCCATAGTTTCAAATAATTGACATACAACTCCCGGATGATTTTGGAGTGTATCGATGCAGGGCCCTAGCCATCCTATCAAATTCGTAGAAATTGAATATTCGCTTCATCTCCTCCACCCCGTTCAATGAATTTGTGAGGATTCGTGGATCTTCTTGAGTGCTCCGCCTAGGTTTTTTCTTGGCCCGGTGAGAGCAATGCCTGTTTATATATTTCCTAGGCTCCACAGTACTCTCCACCGAATGGTGCAGTTCTCCCCCTAGGTGATCTGCTCCTACTTAGCATTTAGTGCCTCCTCCTCTGATCCGGACTCCTGCTTGCATCTCTGGATTGGGCCTCCTCGAACCCTCTTCTTCGTAGAGCCATTTCAGGCTCTTTAAGCTCTTTCCTCCGCTCCTTCCTCGGGGCGGGAGCACCGCCGAGATGTAGCGGTGGCCGCTGCGGGCGGGATTAACCTTCTCCCTAGTGTTTTGGGTCTCGTCGGTGTATCCGATGTATCGACCCTGTATTCCTCTAATGAACCACTAGGGAGTTTCTCTCTTGGGTCGGTTCGGAGGTCTCATCCAAGCAGTAATCATCATTGTTGCCTTTGATGCTTTACGTTTACCGTCATTGTACACAATGGAGAAAATGGGTTAGAATTCCAAATCTGAGAAAAATAAAGCAAGAAAAATTCCTCTGTAATTTATCACGGTTCCACAGTATGAGTCGTACCTTGGAGGTATGAATCATGCGAGATATAATATCTCAAGTCATTGTTACACCTGCAGTACGACTCATACCATGAAGAGTAAGTTCATACCATGAAGGTACGATTCGAACCATGAGTCATATGAGGGATTCACCTTTTTAAAATAATTGTTCTATATTTTTTCCCTGACATGGTATGACCCGTAGAAGTCGATTCCACGAAGTCGTAGGAAGGATCGTCTTGTCACTTGTGGACTTGACCCTTTGAAGATTCTTGGTACGATTTCCAGGTATGACTCGTAGCGGTAAACCTGGCCGTACTAGGATTTTTACCTCGTGATTATTTCAAATTTGGCTTGGGACAGTCAAATCGAGCCATCCTATAGATCATACTCGAAACTATGAGTCGTGGGCTTGTAGTAGGTCTGCCTTATTTTGGTTTAGTTTACGGTAGGTTTCAATTTAATGTTGGGTACTCAGAATTCCCAGGTCCAGGCATGCATTTAACGTGTTTTACAGTTACCCATTCCTCCCCTTTTTTAATCACTGACCTGTAACTTCAATTTTTAACAATTCAATGCACAATTTTGCCAAGTTCAAGCCCTACCAGTTGCACACAACTTGTTTACATCCTTGGTCATTATCCTTTTCACAATTTTTTAAGCATTGAGGAAGGGACTCTCGGGGTTTAGCCGGTTTGTATCAAGCATACAAGTCATATATATATAGAATTCAAAAGAAATACACTTGCTTGAATGCGATAATGTCGACTATCCAATTAGAACTAGGGTTTAGATTGGGAATCTTAGTGTACTCACGAGCAAAGACATTCAATTGATTTTGATGTTGAATTCTGGTGTGAGTTTATGGTCGTGACTTTGGTTTTGGAAGCGTGGGACGAGGGTAGGTGGTTTCAAAGTTTAAATAGTTTATAAGGCAATTTTGAAAAATCTGGGCCGAGTCGGATAAATTTTAAAAATTTTGACCTGTGCGACTCGTACCACAAGTTGTAGGAAGGCCCACCACAGCTCTTTCGTTGGCTCGTAGGAGAGATTGAAAAACTTACCTGTGGACCTATGAGTACATCTTACAACTCATACTATGTGGGTACAATTTGTACTATGACTCGTAGGTCTTTCTTCCATTGTGGTCTATGCCTTGCACGGTTCATAGCCCACATTGAGTACCTATGACCCATACAATGAAGTAGTCGTAGAACCAGCCATACCACTGAACTAATGCTTTGAAATATATCTACGATTCTACTTCGACTCATGCTACATTATATAACACTCTTATGAATTAAATCTTGAGAATGTGTGCACTGTCTTGTTCAATAATTTTTACGCATGTTTTGTTTCCCCTGACTAAACACACACAAGTTAATCAACTTGGGTTGCTTCCCAAAAATTTTTGATTTAACGTCACGGCACGACACAAGTCTCTAGACTACTCGGACTTCGTCAAGAAACTCGTATTCATCCTCTCTATTCTTGAGACAACTCTGTATTCCTTGAGTGCTTCGTGACTTGAGAAGACACTGAAGGTGACCTCTTCTTTATTGAGTCAGACTTCATACTGGCCAGCCTCAACATCTAAGTCTCCCAATGGAAGGGAATGGTCGCTCCATAATGATGGGAACCTCAAATAATCTAGCAATCAAGGATCACGAAGTCCGCTTGGAATATGAATCTATCAATTTTAAAAAGCACATCGAATAGGATCACCACAGGCTTCTTCACAGTTTTGTAGTATGTTAGCCGCATGGTAGTTGGTGTGGGCCTCCCAATCCCGGCTCTTAAACACAACCAACGACATCGGATTAATGCTTGCTCCCAAATCACGAGTGCCCTTGCGAACTCAACATTGCCAATTTGCATTTGGAATAGTGAAAGGCACCTGGATCTTCTTTCTAACTGGGCAGGAATTGTGAGGCTAGAGCACTACAATGATGCACATTATCCATGAGCTCATAGCTCACGGACCTTTTCAAGTTCCTTCATTAACTTAGAATATCTGACATCTATTCCAATGCCTCGACCAATGTTATGCTTACGGACTTGTTTGAGAATTGACAAGAATTTAAAACTTACCATTCCGCCTTTTTTTCTTCATTCTTTGAGAGGAACAGTGGCAGTGGTCATGGAATAGCCTTGTAAATTTGTGTAGCTCCTTCTTTCCTCCTTGTTTAGCTTCGAGACCCGTTTCAACATTTGGAGCCTCGATCCAACTCGGCATCCTCATTATGCTCTTTCTGCCATTTATTTTCTTCGCCGACAATGACGCTTTCTTTCTTCATTTCAACTACAACCGGCAGAGAGGGTCATGTGGTCTTTTCTCTCCTAGTCATCACAGCCATGCTGTGCCCATCATTCTTTGGATTTCGGACTATGTTGCTAGGTAGTTATCCTTTTGCCTAGGGTTCATAGATGTTGTGATTGCCTAGCTATTGTTCAATGCCTTGATAGCTATAGCATGTGACTTCACTCTCTAACCCATGCTTAACATATGACTACAGATGTGTTTTAGTTGATCGTCTGTGGATCTCACCTTCTTTAGCATCTCACCATCACGCTCTCCCAGCTTTGACTATCCGGCCTCCCCCTCCACGTGCATTAGGAGGCACGTACTATCCAGCTCGATCGTTGCGGTAACCGTCATTCCCTCTCCAATCTCCCTCGCGCTCACAACCTCGTCTTCTATCTATCATTCCATTTGTAATTGTCTCTATGTGGTTCCGACCTTGGTTTCTAGAACCTTGGCACCGAGTTTCCTGTCAGGAGCCCTTGGGCGTTGGCTCGAAACCCGCCTGTTTACATCCAAGAAGTTTGCCTCCTCCTCCAAAATGCGAGTGGTCTAGCCCTGGCTGCTGTTCTTGTATCCCAACTGCGTTCACCTTTCTGGATCCAACTCCGCATTACCTCAAAATCTGAGTGGTCTAGCCCTGGCTGCTGTTCTTGTATCCCAACTGCGTTCACCTTTCTGGATCCAACTCCCACGATATGCTTAGTAAGCAAATCCAACGATGTACGCATATGAGGAGATTCCTGGTCACATTCTTCTTCTTTCCTTCATTGTTCTGCAGTTAAACCAACAACATATGTACCAACTGCTGCTTCTGCTCTGGGTGCGTCATGCTCTGTTTGTCTTTGTTACTCTGTCTAGAATTGTGGCAACTTGCTCCTAGATGTGGCTCATCAGCGCTCCTCCCGCTACCGTGTCTGCTACTGCTTTTGTACTATTGTTCATCAATCTATAGAAAATCTTCAACAGATTTTCATCAGGAATTTTGTGGTTCAGACACTTGGTCAACTTCTTCTTGAATCTCAACCAGGTTTCATGAAGTGCCTCATTCTTCAGTTGTCGAAAATTATAGATTTCATCTTTAAGATGCAGCATCCTCGAGGGTGGAAAGAATCTCTCTAAGAAAGCTTGCTTGAGCTCCCTCTAGTTGGTAATGGAGTCATTGGGCAACTCCGAAAACCATAATGTGGCTTACCCATACAAAGAAAAGGGGAAGAGTCTTAGCCGTATAGCATCCTGGCTGACTCCAGGCAAGCTGTACGCCTTGCATATTTCAATGAAGTTCATCAGGTGCAGGTTGGCATCATCAGTTGCATGACCACTAAACACCCCTTTCATATTCAATAACTGGATCATGGTGCTAGTGATATCAAATTTAGCCCCAGCAGGCAATGGTGGTGGTACGATAGCTCCGGTTGACCCCACTTCATCAATGTCCGGGTCATCTTCATCAAAGAATTGATGGGCATATATTTTACCTCTGTTGTCCCTTCCATAGAGACCAACATTAACAACCGCATCTCGAGCATCCTCCGCCTCCTGAAGTGCAGCTTGCTGAGCTAGCTCAGCTTGCCTAGCTTCTTCAGCAAAACGAGCATCTCTATACTCTTGGTTCTCGATCTTTCGCACTATTCTTTTGGGTTCAAGATCCAACGGAATCAGGGGGTTTCCACTCTGACAAGTACTTGGCATTCACTAAGTGACAACTTGTGGATATACAAAAAGAAAAAGAAAACATAATTCAGGGAATAACAACCAAATGTCAAATACAAGAAATTAATTTAATCTTAGCCGTATTCGCCTGCAACAACACTACTTTTTAATAACGCTCAAACTCACACTTCCTAACAAAGTATGAAGTGGTCGTTGTCACTAAAGAATCCAACTTAGAGGTTGGGGTCGAACCCATAGGGAATAGGGTAAGATCTAGACTAATACCGAGAATTGAATTTGTTGGTAAATTATCTCCAAATTGGGGGGTTTTAAAGAAAACAATATTAAAACAAGATTATATTTGTGACTTGAATCAAGATTTGCAAACAACTAGGATAAATGTTCCCCATGGGTTCATAACTACTTCGGGTATACACAGGTGATCAATCCCAATGCTTAATTGTAGAACTGATAACTAGGGTTTATCCAAACTACTAGTTCGTCCCTACTGGATGACTTTACTCAATCATCGGGTTAGGTCTCATGAGCAATTTCAAGCAAACCGTTATCAATATATTCCAAATTTAACTATCCTGCAACCACAACTCAAGTTAATACAACGATCATAAAGACCAAGGCTTTGTTGTAATTCTCTTTTCCTAATCTCTACTTCTCTAGGTTCAAGCAAGTAAAGAATTCGGGCAAGTCCTAACTTTGTACACCATTAAGAAACGGTTAAAGATGAAGAGAATACAATACAAGCGTTTAGCATTGGTTTTGAATCACTTTTTTGTAACCCCGTTTCGTTAATCAACCATGGTTCGCACAACCCCTAGTTGTGGAGGTTTTAGTCCTTCATAGTTGTAATATTACAATTTGAATTCATAAACAAATGCATAATTAAATACTTACAACAACAATTTGAAGAAAACCAGATTTGAATATCAAAGAATAATCTCAAGAATAATGTAGGAAATCAAGAATTTGATCCTAAGAATTGCTCCTCAAAACTTGATAAAAATTCACAAATAATATTCTTCACACATCTACTACTCCATTTTTATGTTCTCTGACTAAAGTAAAACATAAAAGCTATTTATACAGACATTAGAAACCTTTTCCTAAGCTAAAGGGAAATTTTCTATATCTGGTGCCGACTGTGTCACGACTGGACCTACGACCCGTAGTAGGATTGTACGGGTCATACCTGCTTCTCGTACATCCCTGGATGCTGCAAATTTATCTAGGTGTTGGCAGACTGGTACGACTCGTACGACAGTCCTACGAGTCATGCAATTCTTTCATGGTTTGGCACTGAGAACTCTGACATCTTCTAAAAATTTCCATGAGTGTGTGGTACGACTCGTACCTTCGTCCTATGACTTGTACTGTTTGTAGTGTGTGAAGTTCTGCCAAGTATTAAAGAATCTTTTGAAGTTCACCACGGCTCATGGCATGGTTCGTATGTTGATGTTATGATCCGCGAGTCCGTCTGTACCAAGAGACTGCCTTTGTGAAATTTTCTCTAAACAATTCAACGACTCTAGTTACGGCTCGTACCATCTTGGTATGGCTTGTACTGAGAGTTGTATGTTTCCTTCCTCTTACTTTATCCTTCTGACTTTCATCACGGTTCTCAGTACGACTCATACAATCAAGGTATGGCTCATACTGATACTTGCACTTTGGCTGATTTTCTGCATTTTTAGGCTTCTTTCACACATTTTTGCTCCAACACTTATTTTCCCTGAAATCAAAGTAAAAGTTCCTCATATCCATATAAACATATCTAATTCCATGCTATTTTCTCAGTTTTAAGCGTCGAAAGTGCTGTAAACATATAGTAAATCAGTAAACAAGGGTGCCGATGCAGCGATTCTCCAGCATGGTCACCAACCTTTATGTATATATGTTTTAGAGTGCTTATAGTCTTAAATAGATTCCAAAAATCCTAATGCTTAAGCTATTTGAAAGTTATCGGGTTAGCAAGTTTAATTAAGCATTGATGACGCTAAGTATCTACAATAAAGTTTAAGTAATCTAAGTCAAGTTCAAGTTGAGTTAAGCTTTCGAAGTTGAATCTAAGTATTCATATGGAGTCCAAGTATTCCAAAATTTAGTCTAAGTATCCATAGTTGGTTCCAAGAACCCGTAAGAAAGGTCTAGTGTCATGTTCCTCGAGTCTCATGTTCATGTTAAGATTTCAAGTCAAGTTATGTTTTATGTCCCCCCTGTCAGTTTCTAGGGGTATGATGTTCAATTGGACCCGTTATCTGAGTCAGTTACTTTGCATTGTTTAGTTGGTCCTTTGAGCTGGACCCGTTATCTGAGTCAGATATATATTGCATTATTCAACTGCTGGTCTCAGTATCAGTTTGCTCATTGCATGATTTGCATTGTTTATTGTAGGCCTTCTGGGGTCTGAGTATCAGATAGCTGATTATGCAATGCCGGGGGAGCGATACTATACGCCCTCTCTGGTATAAGTATCAGATAGTTGAATGTTCCAGGAAATATGTATGAAAATCTTTGTCCAAGTATTAGGTCGGCCGTATAAAGTCCTGGTCCAAGTATCAGGCAACTCTTAATGTCCTAGTCCAACTATCAGGCAGCCATACTTAAATCTTTGTCCAAGAATCAGGTAGCCATCGAGTCAATTCTCATAACTCCAGTTGTAGTATTAGAAATGTTCACATATAAGTCAGTTATGTTATGTTATGTTCATGCACACAGTTTGCATATGTGGTAGTCAGTTATAGAGTTACAGATTATCTCTCTACCCTATCTTTTGAGTTATGTTTAGCTGCTATTTGCCATTGTTTATGTTGACAGGTTCCAGATTATCAGGTTGTAGCTATTCCCTTCTCTGGTTCAGTTTATCTTCAGCATTGCTTATTTATAGCTTTCAGTCTTACATACCAGGGCATTTCCTTGCATTGCTATCCCTTCGTTTGGGGACCCTGCAATCTTGCTGCAGGTGCAGGTAGGAGCTCAGATCGATCGATTCAGTAGGAGCTCATATCTAGCGTAGAGTTGGCATGCTCCCCTCTTTCAGGAGCCTATGTTTTATTTGGTCATTCTGAGTTTTATTGTACAGATGTGTAGGTCGGGGCCCTGTCCTGTGCATTTAGTATTGGTTTACTCTTTTAGAGGCTTTTATGGACTAGTTGTACAGTTGTTCAGTTCCAGTGTGTTTTGTGGCCTAGCTGGCCTTCCGTAGTTTCTTTTCAGATATTATTGTGGCCTTATTGGCATTCTATCTTGTCATGTTTGTTGAGACCTGGTCGGTCCATTTCTATGTACAATTGACTGTGAGAGGTGGCCTAGATGGCCTAAGGGTTGTAGTTCAAACGCTATATAGCCGGTTTCTCGATCTCTTCGAAATCGAGTGCCAGTTGCGTCCTACCCCAGTTTTGAGGCATGATAGACTTGGTATTAGAGTGAAATTGTGTCTTAGGGAGTCCACAAAGCCGTGTCTAGTAGATTCTTTCTTATGAGTATGTTCTGTACCATACTTATAATCAGGAGGCTACAGGGTATTTAGGAGTTGTTTCACTTCTTTTACTAAAAGTTTGTGCTATAGAGAGAAGTCATAAGTATTATGATATCTGAGTCATGTTATTGTTTCATAATATGCCTGTGACGAGGAGGATGACTACACAATTGATTGACACAGCCGCAGGAGAGGGTACTAGTGGCCCTCCAGTGGATCAGGGGGACAGATTATAGGCTCAGAGCGAGTCCCCTGCCCTAGCCAGAGCAGTGACAGATAGACCTCCAGATCCTCCAGCACCAGCAGTACCTGAGGGTGATAGAGTGGTAGACCCTTCTGCGCTTGTGGCACCTTCGGTTGCTCCAGAAGGACCGGGTCTTGAGGGAGCCCTTCAGTTGATGGCTCGTATTTCTACTGGATAGGAGCGACGATTGGATGCGATGGAGGGACATAAAGGTCAGGCAACTGAGAGTTCTAGAGCCCGCGAGTTCTTGAGTTTGAGCCCTCTAGTATTTACTAGATCAAATCCGAATGAGGATCCTTAAGACTTCATTGATCAGACCTATAAAATGTCGAAGGTCATGAGGGTGACAGTGACAGAGGGGGTAGAGTTGGCCGTATTCAGACTACAAGATATGGCTATTTTGTGGTATGAGGCTTGGGCTCGATCCAAAGGAGCTGATGCATAGCCAATTGAGTGGGAGGAGTTCTTTGAGGCATTTATGCGCCAATATCTACCTTGAGAGCTTCGACAGGCCCGAGCTGAGCGGTTTTTGCACTTGGAGTAGGGCAATATGAGTGCACAGGAGTATTGCCTTCGATTTAATTCCTTGGCCCGGTATGCTCCACACCTGGTTCAGATGATGGAGGAAAGAGTTCATCGGTTTGTGTTAGGGCTACAACTTTATATAGCTCGTGATTGCTTAAGGGTATATATTTAGGAGCACATGGATATTGCATGGATCTATTCTTTTTCTTAGAGGGCCGACGATTTGTCTCACCCGATTCGTGATACTCGTAGGGGACAGGAGCAGAGGAAGAGGGCTAGAACTGCAAGGTCTTATAGAGAGTCTAGAGGAGACTTCAGGGTTTAGCTGCCCAGACAGTCGGCTCAACCTATAGGGTGTGCTCCACCTCAGTTCCAAGGGCCGAGGAGAGACTAGAGTTTAGCTCCATATGGTTCCCGACGTCAGGAGAGACCTCCAGTACCCACCTGTGCTCAGTGTGACAAGAAAAATCCAGGGAAGTGCCATTTGTGCCAGGATGTATGCTATCAGTGCGGACAACCTGACCATTATATGCGACAGTGTCCACTGGCGACCAGAGGTGGTACTGCACATCCGACAGGTTCAGCAGCAGCATCATCACCCTCAGTTCGACCTCCCAGGCCCAGTTCTCAACCTGCAGCATGTCGTGGTAAGGGTAAAAGGGGAGAAGTTTCTGGTTCAAGGACAGTGCAGAACCGCTTTTATGTTGTAGGTGGTCGCCAAGACCAGGAGTCATCACCTGATGTTGTCATAGGTACTTTGATTATATTCTCTCATGATGTATATGTCTTGATTGATCCAGGTTCTACTTTTTCATATGTTACCTCTTTGATAGCGAGTTAGTTTGAGATAGCTCTTGACTTATTAGTTAAGCCATTTGTTATATCAATGCCAATTGGGGAATCTGTATTAGCTGAAAGAGTGTACCGTGGTTGTACGATTCGAGTATGTGATAGGTCTAAATTAGCTGATCTAGTTGAACTTTGGATGGTTGATTTTTACGTTATTATGGGCATGGATTGGTTAGCAGCATGTTATGCAAATGTTGATTGTCGAGCAAATATTTTCATATTCTAATTTTCGGACAAGCCAATTCTGGAATGGAAGGGCAATGCCGCTACGCCTAAAAGTAAGTTTATTTCATACCTTAAGGCCCAAAAGATTATATCCAAAGGTTGTATTTCTCAGTTAGTCTGAGTCAGGGACTTGGCTAGCGAGCCAGTGACTTTCCAGTCAGTCCCAGTGGCAAATGAGTTTCTAGCAGTCTTCCTAGAGGACTTAACTGGAGTTCCTCCCGAGAGGAAGATAGACTTTTCCATTGATCTGCTTCCAGGTACTAAGCCCATATCGATCCCTCCTTAGAGAATGGCTCCAATAGAGCCAAGGAAATTGAAGGATCAGTTGAGAGATCTACTCGAGAAGGAATTCATTTGACCTAGTGTATCGCCTTAGGGTGCACTAGTGCTCTTTGTGAGAAAGAAATATGGGTCATTAAGAATGTGTATTGACTATAGGCAGCTAAATAAGGTTACAATTAAGAACAAGTACCCATTTCCCAGGATTGATGACCTGTTTGATCAGTTATCGGGTGCTAGATGCTTCTCAAAGATTGATTTGAGATCCTGGTACCATCAGTTATAGGTTAGGAAAGTTGATATCCCTAAGGCTGCCTTCAGATCTAGATATGACCATTATGAGTTCTTAGTGATATCATTTTGGTCTTACTAATTCCCCAGCAACTTTCATGGATTTGATGAATAGGGTGTTTAGACCCTTCCTCGATGTATTCGTGATTGTCTTTATCGGCGACATCCTGATTTATTCATGATCAAAGGCTGAGCATGCAGATCACCTGAGGGCTGTGTTACAGACTCTCTAGGAGCACAAGTTGTATGCTAAATTTTCTAAATGTGAATTTTGGCTAAAATTTTTGGCTTTCCTTGGTCATGTAATGACAGCTGAAGGTATTAGAGTACATGGTCAGAAAATAGAGGCAGTAAAGAGTTGGCCTAGACCCTTGAAGAATCCTACAGAAGTTCGTAGTTTTCTAGGTTTGGCAGGGTACTATCATAGATTTGTAGAAGGTTTTTCTACTATCTTCGTTCCATTGACAAAGTTGACTCATAAAGCAGCTAAATTTCAGTGGTTAGAGGAGTGTGAGCATAGTTTTCAGGAGTTGAAGGATAGGTTGACCTTAACACCTGTCTTGATTCTGCCAGAAGGTATAGAGGGTTATGTGGTTCATTGTAATGCTTCTAGGATCGACTTAGGCTGTGTTTTGATGTAACACAGCAAAGTCATTGCCTATGCTTTGAGGAAGCTGAGGAACCACGAGCAGAATTATCCTACCTATGATATAGAGTTGGTAGTGGTGGTGTTCACACTAAAGATCTGGCGCCACTACCTGTATGGGGTACATGTTGATATTTTTATCGATCATAAGAGTCTTCAGTATCTATTCCAGCAGAATTAGTTGAACTTACGCTAGAGAAGGTGGTTAGAATTTTTGAAAGATTATGATGTTAGCATTCTATACCATCCTGGAAAAGCTAACATTATGGCTGATGCATTAAGCCGCAAGCCATGGGCAGCTTGAGTAATATAGTAGATGATAAAGTTGAAATGGTGAAGGCCATACAAAATTTAGCTAATCTGCACATCCGATTGATAGATACTGAAGATGGAGGTGTAGTAGTTCAGAATAATTCAGAATCCTCCCTAGTGTCAGAAGTCAAGCAATGACAATATGAGGATCCTGAATTGGTAGTGCTAAGAGATAACATTCCACAACAAAAGCAGACCTTGTTTGAGTGTGGGCCAGATAGAGTTCTCAGATACCTGGCTCATTTATGTGTGCTGAATGTAGGCAAGCTATGAGAGCAAATCATGAGTGAAGCTCATCATTCTTGGTATTTAGTATATCCAGGTGGCACGAAGATGTATCGTGACCTGAAACAACTGTACTGGTGGAATGGTATGAAAAAGGGCATCACAGGTTTTGTGATCCAGTGTCCTAATTGCTAGAAAGTGAAGGTCGAGCACTAGAGATCTGGAGGCTTGACTCAGAATATAAAGATCCTAGCCTGGAAATGGAAAGTTATTAATATGGACTTTTTTACTAGGTTTTCATGGACAAGAAGGAAGTGTGACTCCATCTGGGTAATAATAGACAGATTAACTAAATCAGCTCACTTTCTGCCAGTCAGGATGAATTTTGCTGCAGAGGATTATGCCAGGCTGTATATCCGTGAGATAGTTCGCCTATATGAAATTCCTTTATCCATTATTTCAGACAGAGGCACTCAGTTTACAGCAAACTTCTAGAAGTCTTCCATAAAGGCCTGGGCACTCAAGTAAATCTCAACACTACATTTCATCCCCAGACAGATAGACAGGCTGAATGCACCATCCAGAAACTTGAAGATATGTTGTGTGCCTGTATCCTAGACTTTGGAGGAAGTTTGGATGATCATATTCCCTTGATAGAATTTGCCTATAATAATAGTTATAAGGTAAGCATTCAGATGGCTCCGTATGAAGCTTTGTATGGGCGAAAGTGTAGATCGCTAATCGACTGGTTCGAACTTAGCGAGGTAGAACTATTGGGGCCAGATCTAATACAAAAGGCTATGGAAAAGGTAAAGCTTATCAAAGATAGGCTTCAGATAGCTCATAGCAAATAGAAATCTTATGCTGATATACACCGTCGAGTGTTGGAATTAGCTGCTAATGATTGGGTCTTCCTGAAAGTGTTGTATATGAAAGGCATCATGCGATTTGGCCAGAAGGGTAAGCTAAGCCCTAGATATGTTGGACCTGATAGAGTTACCCATAGGATAGGAAAAGTAACCTATGAGCTGGAATTGCTGCCAGAGTTGGCAGCAGTCCATCCAGTATTTCATGTGCCAATGTTGCGAAAGTGTATAGGAGACCCAACCCGTATTATGCCTATTGATGATGTCCAAATTTCTGAGGAGATGACCTATACAGAGGTCACAGTTACTATCCTTGATTGGAAAGTTAGGAATCTTCAAACTAAGGAAGTTTCCTCAATCAAGGTATTGTGGAGAAGTAATAATGTCGAGGAAGCAACTTGGGAGGCTGAGGAGGGAATAAAAAAAAATCCTCACCTATTCACGATGTCTATGTGATATTAAGGTATGCATTTGATACCTAAGTTATGGAGTATCTATTTTGAAGCATATTAAGCGAAATTAATTTTCATTTGGGGACGAATGTTCCTAGGGGGGAGAATATTACACCCCGAAATTTTCGGTGATTATTTGATGTTTGTATGCTAAGATAATGAAAGTACGGGTTGTATATTGGTCGTAGATGACAAGGGAAATGTGTATGAACGGAAAAGCGAAGAGTATGTGAAGTTCATAAATAAGGAACAAATTCAAACGACCATATCTCCCAATATATAATGAATTAGAAGTCCTACAGCCTATCAAATTATAGGTCTTTGAGTCTAGTTTTTAGAACATCAAACCATGTGTCAATAAGAGTTTATAGTAAAAAGTTATAGGCATTTTATGGTGAAACTATCGGGAAGTAAGTGGCATTCTCCCTAAAAATAGCCACCGCCCAAACCCCTTTATCTTTTGAGATTTGTATTATGAAATCACTTTCACCTTTCCAGATTTTGAGCTTCCTACTTATACTCTTCAATTCTCTCTATATTTCCAGTAGCACCAAGGAAGAGCAATGGAAAACACCAAGCTAAACTGCATTAAAACTAAAGCTAAGTGAAGGAGATCAATCATAAGGTGAAGTTGATGTGTTGGTGGCTGTTTTGGCTGCACTTGGGCAGTATTGCTGTGGTGAATTTGCTGCATTTTTGAAGTTGTTCTAAGCTATGATCCCTTTTGGTAGGGATTATATACAAGTATAAAGGTGATAATTCTACTAGTAAACTTACTTGAATTCATGAGTAAAAAGCTAAAAGTTAGAGGTGTATTTGGTGTGTTTGTGAACTGCTTTTACTGCGTTTTGGACAACAATGGTTCTGAGTTTTTGGATAATAAGTTGAAGTCATATACCCCTATTTTAATGAAGAATAACCCTCAGCAAAAGGTAAGTGTTTCTAGTATTCAAACTTGCAAGAATCCTAGATTGAAACTAGAGGTTGGGCCCTAAGTTTGGCTGCAATTTTTGGTTCAATTTTGCTGATGGTTACTGCTTGTTTTGAAGGTTGTTGTTGCTATGTGTTCCTGGAAATAAACTCCATGTTGATGGGAGTTGGTTACAAAGGAATTTAGATAATTTCCTACTTCCATTCTTTCCTTAAAAGTGTGTAGAACAAGTTGTAGCATTATGCTAAAATGTTGCCTTGTGTGTTGTTGTTGAGGTTGATGTTGGTATGATGTTTTGGCTGGATATATTGGCTTGAAAAAGCCTTGTCACTGTGTTATAACTCAAGTAATTTAAGGGGATAAGTTCTGATTGTTGAAATAAAGAAACGACATAAGAAATCTCGCCAAATAAAAGGTATGTAAGGGCCCCGTCCATCATTATTTTAAGCACAATTCGTGCGTTGTGAATTGAATGTGCCAGCAACCTCCTTACAATTCTTGAGACAGTATGTTAAGTTTCATTTAATCTTTGAAGTTTCATGTTTGATTGAGGTTAAATTTTAAGATTATGCCTAGCCGAAATGTTATTTTTAAAGTGTGATATCGTATTGATTGTTGCCGTAGTTGTAAATCGAGTTGGATACCCCTCAACATGGGAATTATTATCTAGTCACTTAAATTATGTCATATATGTTATATTTATCACATGCGAGGTTCTGGTCACCTTGTAAAATTAGAAATTGAAGCTAAGACGACGACGTGAAAACAACATACGCTTAAAATGAATGTTGAGTTTCTAAGGGTGAATGAGGGTTCCGATGTAGTGATTCTCTAGCATGGTAACCTACCTTTATGTATATATGTTTTAGAGTTATTATATTCTAAAAGAGATTCCAAAACTCCTAATTCTTAAGCTATTGGCAAGTTACCGGGTTAACAAGTTTAAGTTAAGCAACGATGACACTAAGTATCTATAATTAAGTTTAAGTACTCTAAGTTGAGTTCAAGTTGAGTTAATCTTTCTAAGTTGAATCTACGTATTCATATGGAGTCCAATTATTCCAAAATTGGGTCTAAGTATCCATAGTTAGTTCCACAAACCCGTAAGCAAGGTCTAGTGTCATGTTCCTCGAGTCTCATGTTCATGTTAAGCGTTCAAGTCAAGTTATGTTTTATGTCCCCCTGTCAGTTTCTAGGGGGTATGATGTTCAGTTGGACCCATTATCTAAGTCACTTTGCATTATTCAGTTGGTCCTCCAAGTTGGACCCATTATCTGAGTCAGATATATATTGCATTATTCAATTGCTGGTCTCAGTATCAGTTTTCTTATTTCATGATTTGCATTATTTACTGCACGCCCCCTCGGGTCTGAGTATCAAATGGCTGATTGTGCAATGCCGCGAGAGCGATACCGCACGCTCTCTCTAGTATAAGTATCAGATGGCTGAATGTGCCAGGAAATATGTATGAAAATCCTGGTCCAAGTATCAGGTCGACCGTATAAAGTCTTGGTTCAAGTATCAGGCAACTCTTAAAGTCTTAGTCCAAGTATCAGGCAACTCTTAAAGTCCTAGTCCAAGTATCAGGCAACCATACTTAATTCCTGGTCCAAGAATCAAGTAGCCACTGAGTCAATTCTCATAATTCCGGTCCTAGTATTGGAAGTGTTCACATATAAGTCAGTTATGTTATGTTCATTCACACAGTTTGCATATAGGGTAGTCAGTTATAGAGTTACTGATTATCTCTCTACCCAATCTTTTGAGTTATGTTTAGCTGCTATGTTTCATTGTTTATGTTGACAGATTCCAGATTATCAGATTATAGCTATTCCCTTATCTGGTTCAGTTTATCTTTGGCATTACTTATTTACAGCTTTCAATCTTACATACCAGTGCATTTCTTTACACTGACGTCCCTTCTCCTGAGGACCCTGCAATCGTGTTGCAGGTATAGGTAGGAGCTCAGATCGACCGATTCAGTAGGAGCTCAGATCCAGTACAGAGTTGGTATGCTCCCCTCTTTCAGGAGCCTATGTTTCGTTTGTTCATTCTGAGTTTTGTTGTACGGATGGGTAGGCTGGTGCCCTGTCCCGTGCATTCAGTATTGTTTTACTCTTTTAGAGGCTGTTGTTGACTAGTTTTACAGTTGTTTAGTTCCAGTGTGTTTTGTGGACTAGCTGGCCTTCCGCAGTTTCTTTTAGATATTATTGTGGCCTTGTTGGCATTCTATCTTGTCATGTTTTTTGAGACTTAATCGGTCAATTTGTATATATACTTGACTGTGACAGGTGGCCCAGATGGCCTAAGGGTTACTGTTCAGACACTATATAGCCGATTTCTCGATCTCTTCAGAGTCGAGTGCTAGTTGCACCCTACCCCAGTTTTGGGTCGTGACAGATATAGCACAAGGAGTATGCTCTCAATACTTTAAATGTACTAAGTATACGATATATGCCAATCAAGAGTAAGATAGGGGACCTTACTAAAAATTGAGATCATGTTTATTAAGTAAAATATCTTGAATAGACATAATAAAATATGTGGAAACTGGAATCATGTTATATAAGTAAAATATATGGAAAGAGCATAAACTAATGTACAATGACCCAAGAGTAAATCATGCACATTGTTGCACCCAAAAAAGATTTTGTTGATTATTTGATGTTTGTATGATATGTTAAGGGAATTACGAGCTGTATATTGGTCGTAGGTGAGGAGGAAAACATGTACTAAGGGAAAAGAGAAGAGTACGTGAAGTTCATAAGTAAGG
Organism: Datura stramonium; assembly: GCA_018107945.1. Classification (NCBI taxonomy): domain Eukaryota; kingdom Viridiplantae; phylum Streptophyta; class Magnoliopsida; order Solanales; family Solanaceae; genus Datura; species Datura stramonium. The sequence goes on along the minus strand of JACEIK010000407.1, from coordinate 17,200 downwards.
ATCAACTTTAAACGATCATATCTCCCAATATGTAATGAGTTTGGAGTCCTACAACCTATCAAATTAAAGGTATTTGAGCCTAATTTTCAGAATATCAAACCACTCTTCGATCAAAGTTTAGAGTAAAAAGTTATAGATATTTTATGGTGGTACTGTCGGTGACATGGCCACCACCCTAAAAAGACTCCACCATCCTAAGTATATAAAGATCCTATATTTGGCTTATGTTTCATTTCTAAAAATTTCAGTGAATGAGATGCTTGATTACACTCTAAATTCTCTCAAAATTTCCAGAATATAACCAAGACAAAGTGAAGGGGAAAACATCAAGTTAAACTCCCATCCAAACACAAGACAAGTTAAAGAGTTCATTTGCAAAGTGAAGCTGAGCTAGGGACTATTTTTGGAGCTTGTTTTGGTAGCGATTTGGGGGAGGTTTGCTGCATTTTAAAAGATTTTTGGACTTCCTATATGTCCATTTTTGAATAAGGATTGAAGACAAGAAGAAAGGTAAGAATTTTACCCTCTTTAAACCTCTAAACTTGCAAGTGAAAAGCTGGAATTTGGCAGCTATAGTGAGCTGCAATTGGACTATATTTGAGTTTAGTTCTTGCTTGATTTTTCTAGAGTTTTTAGCCGTTTCTTTGGCTGGAAATATAGTTCAATTAGAGGGGAAGGATTACAGCAGAAGTAGGTAATTTTTTCTTCTTATTTTCTCCCTCAAAAGCTAGTGAAACAAGTAAAGAAAATGGCTATAGTTATTGGTGTTGCCGTGAGTTATTGTTGTTGTTGTGGCTGCCATTTAGTAAATTATTTTTAGCTGCATTTGTGATACCGATTAGGCTTGATGTTTGCCTATAAATTTAATAGATTAAGAATGTTAAAGGATGGTCAATGAAGTAGAAAATAGGCTAAGGAAAGTTCGTGAAAAAAAGGTATGTAAGGCGTCCAATCCATTGTTCTTTTAGCACGATTCGTGCATGATAACTCTCAAACTCACACTATTGATAAAGTATGAAGAAGACGTTGTCAATATAAACATCAACAAAGGTTAGGGTCCATCCCACAGGGAATATGATCAAAATATAGAATAATGCAAGTATTTAAACTTTTAAGTGTGTTATCTACAAAAGGGGTTTTTTATTAAAGTAATTGTAAGACAAGATTGAGAATTGATTGTTGTTTATCAAGATTAAGCAATTAATTAGGGTAAGTGTTCCCCATGGGTTCATAACTACTTTGGATTTTACATTTATGTTCTATCCCAATGCTTACTTGTAGAACTTGATAACTAGGGTTTATCTAAAAGATTGGTTCATCCCTATTGGATGACTATTCTCAATCACTGGGTTAGGTCTCATGAGCGATTTTACTTAAATCATTATCAAATTTGTTCCAAATTAACTATCCTATGACTACAACTCAGTCATACAATGACCCATAAAGATCAAGGCTTTGTTGTAGTATTGTTTTTCTAATTTCTACTTCTCTAGGTTCAAGCAAGTAAAGAATTCAGGCAAGTCCTAACGTTGTGCTCCGTTAAGAAACATTGAAGATGAGAGAATACAATACAAGTATTTAACATTGATTTAGAATCACTTTGTGCAATCCAATTTGTTAATTCACCATGATTCCCACAACCTAAGTTGTGGAGATTTTAGCCTCTTATGATTATAAACAAATTATCAGCATTCATAGACAAACAATTAATTTAATAATTACAGAGATGATTGAAAAATAACCCACTTGATTATTGCAATAATTTATGAAGAATTATTCAAGAAAAATAAATAATATCAAAGCAAGAAAATCTCCAAGACTTGAATAGAAAGCTAACAACAATTCCTCTCAATGTGTTTCGTGTGTTTTTCCAACCTCTTTTTTTATATTGAAAATAACCTAAAAAGTATTTATAAGAATATTTAGAACATTTTCCTAAGTAAAAATATTTCCAGTGCACTCCACGACTTGGCACCACGAGTCATTGTCAACCCCACAACTCATGGAGTGCCTCGTGAGGACTGGCAATATGGACTTTTCTTGCGAATTTTCAAGGGTGTTTTTATAAAATTCTATACTTATAATTCCTAAACTACGCTATTTTGAGTACCATATAGGACGTTTTAAGTGTTCCTCCTAGCCTAAACCCACATTCCATCAAAAGACACTCTCAACCTCTTCTTCCTCCTCTCTCACAAAACTCAAGGATCACCTAAGGCTTCTTCAAGGTTCAAGTTCAAGTGAGGGATTCATTCTAATCAGGTATGTGGGTTTTCAACAAGGACTTTCTTTCATCCTTGTGCCCCAAATTTTTATACTAAAAACCAAGATCCCTTGATTCTAGAAAAACATGCTTTAGGGCTTCAATTTATGCATGAATTCTCATATGTTCTCCCTGAATTCTAAGACCCGTCATGGTTAATAGCCGTGTATTCTTATGAAGTCACTTACACCTTCTCGAATTATGTACATGATATGTGAAAATCATGATTTTATAATTTTCACCATGATTTAGCATAAATTTCAAAATGGGATTCATTAAATATTCACAGGCTCTTACCATAAACTAATTATATATGTTTAAAGCATGAGTCGATCATATGAGTTCCAAAAATTTAGAATATATGATTTAATATATATGTTGAGATACAATAAGAACTTATGGGCTTGGATGAATATGAAATACGTATATGCCTTCACTATGAATTCGGGTATGTGTTAAAGTATAATTTGGACCTGTGGATCTTACATGAATCTAGGGTATAAACCACATGCTATGATCACGGGATTTAAATGTTGTGGATATGTTTAAAGTATGATTTTATCCTATAGATGTCTCATGAATATAGAATGTATGATTTAAATGATGATCCGAGACTATGATGATATGAATTATGATGATAAAGTATGAGAATGATCCGTCAGACTTTTGGGCTTGTTGTTAGTAGAAAGTAGCCTTAATCAACTCTAGCTGAATTTAGATGATGTAATTAGTTGAATGCTCATGTCTCTGATTAGTTGAAGTAACTTAGACTAGATGAATGACATCAGGCTAGTGACCTCCATGTTCTAGTATAATCAACTCTCCATAATAGCGAATGTATCCCTTAGTCAGTAAGGGACTCTCCATAGCTGAGAATGTTTCCCCTAGTCAGTCAAGGATTCTCCATAGTAGAGAATGTTTCCCTTAGTAAGTCAGGGACTCTCCATAGCAGAGAATGTCTCCCTTAGTCTACGATATCAATTCAACCCAATTCCGTATAGTTTCAGATTTCAGTTAAAATCAGTTTATCAGGATTCAGACTCAATTATCAACAGATAGTTACTAAGTGTATGATATCAGTTACAGCTTCAGTTCTCAGTATATGTACAACACATGATCTTTATGCATCAGTTTGATTATACTTTAGTAAATGTTTTCAAATAGAAGCTCCATGTTAATATATATGTATCTCAGATAGGGTTGTTGTATTCCAGCTTAGTTATATGTCGATATATTCAGTTTACTTCCTTCTTGTATACTTGCATATTTAGTGTCACGCCCCACCTTGGGAGGCATGACTGGAACCTGGTGCCCTACTAGGATCTGAATGGGCCTGGCTGAGCTTTTGCAGCTTTGGTGCATAACTAAACCTTGAATCAAGAAAACAACGGTCTATATCTCGGTTGTAAATACAGCCCCTGGCCGACAAGGCCTTATAGCTACTCATAAAATAAAATAGCTAACCAGAAACAGGTAATAACAGGGAATCCTATTGGGCGGACAAGGCCACCATGATGTCTAGTTATAAATCTAAAGTAAATCCAGCACTAAACTAAGCTATGGCTGACAAGGACGCTTAACTAATAGTTAAACAAGGGCCCACAAGGCTAGCAAAAACTAACCACAGGGAATCTGAAATAATATGCAAGTATTTAGGAGTGATATAATGGTCGAGACAGGGCCCCGACCAACCCGTAAACTGTACAAGCGAAAAGAGTAAACCTTCTATCTATTAGCTCAGAGGAAAGGAGCCAAATGCTCTGCTAACCCTGGTTGAAATCTAAGAAGATCTGGGTCCATGTCTATCGCACCTACAGGCAAATAATGCAGTGCCCCAGAAGGGCGTCAATACAATATGTATCGAATATGTTATGCAGTAACTGTAAATAACTAACTGAACTAAAAGAAAACTGAAAGTAACTAAGGGAAAGGAATAGAGATACTACCTGAATAGCTGAACTTCCTGCTGTCTAATCTGTCAGTAACTAATGCATACAAGAACTTTACCTGGCCCCCATAAGTCAGAAGGTACAATCAGCACAAAATAACTCACTCTGGGCCCCATATGCCCTGACGAGTACACTTCAATATATATATATCCCTAACAAGGTCAAATGGGTTAACTAGTAACTATAGCCGTCCTACCAGTCCCCTGGGTCTACAACTGAGCCCGCTCGACCACTGAACTATAGTTGTGTCTGAGTATGGTGGAGTCCTGATATCTGCACCCCGGGCACCAGGCTCAATGGGGGTGTGGTTCCAATACAACATATAATAGTCCAGCCATGGAATGGACTGCATGAGGACCTGGGACCCCATCTTCATCCCTCGCGGATGACATACCTCTCCTTGGAGCGACGTTATCTCACCCCTGGCGGGCGTCGATACAGCTAGTAACCCTGGGGTGGTCATAGAAGGCTATATAGGGAAAAGTCAATCCCAAGCTAAGCATAGAGTATTGGTCTCAGCTAATAACAACAACTAAACACAATAGATATGCTTCTGGCTCTCTTACTGGGATTCAAACTGAGTTACAACGGTAAAGAAACTAACTTGCCGAAGGAATTTGCCTTAACATACCTGGATTGCTAATTTCTAATTAACTAGCGAGTTTCAATTCGTGTTTAATATCCCTTTCCAATAGTAATCGTATTACTGGGAGAATTAGACTAGTTTAATACTCAATTCGGTTGAAAGCGATAAATTTTAATACTAATGTTGACTATACTTCAGCTTAACGAAATACGACCGAAAAGGTATAATTTCCTGAGAGTTCAAAAGGGAGAAATGCTTATTTGAAGCCTGTGATCGTATAGAAATTTGTTTGGAGCAATTCTGACAACTTTTGCTCGGCGGGATTATGATTTTCCAGGCGAATTTCGTGAAAATAACTTCAAGTAAAGCTCCCTACAACCTTAAATTTCAATACCCGAAGTTAATTTGAATTTGGACGGCGTTTCATAGCATAAACTGATGAAAATTTATTGATTCCCTTGTGTTTCCTCCTCTCTGGCCGTGTGAACTATGGAAAATGAAATGAAATAAAACAAGGGAGCCTTATATACATATTTGCGCGGTGGAAGGGGGGCCCCGCGATGCCCAGGATGCCAGAACTAGCCCCGCGACGTGGCCCCCATAGCGCCAAGATGCTGGCGCGCTGCACTGGCCGGTGCCCTGCCCCTTCTCGGCCTCGCCTCACTCAACCCGACTTCTGAGGCTTTTCTACACGCATCGTACTCTCTTTATTTATCACAAATCCATGCGTATGCTTACTAATCACTAGCTTTATGGGGTGTAACATCCTCCCCCATTAGGAACATTCGTCCTCAAATGTCAACTACAATTCACAGGAGTTTAACTCTTTTAACTATTATTTTGGAAAAATTTTGGCGGAGTCTCCACTGTAACATAGACTATCCGAAAATCATGAATCGCAAAAAAGTCCAATAAAGATATCTCACATGACACTACAATAACTCTTTCATCACAAAATTGTAGTCAACTGAACAATATAAGTATCATAAATCAAACAATAACTGAATCAACAACTTTACCTTATTTGCATAGTCTGGAATAATCCTGGAACAAATGAGGATATCTGGATCTCATATCATCCTCGGCTTCCCAGGTCATTTCCTCTCTATTCCTGTTTCTCCATAGTACCTTAATAGAAGCGACATCTTTGGTTCTCAACTTACGAACCTGCCGATCCAATATGGCCACTGGGACTTCTTCATAGGCTAACTCCTTAGTGACCTAGACATCGTCAACTGGTACCACTTGGGACGGATCCCCTATACACTTCCTTAACATCAATACATGAAAGACCAGGTGAACATATTCTAATTCTGAAGGCAAATCTAGCTCATATGCCACCTGACCTATTCTCCAGAGGATTCGATATGGGCCAATAGACCTAGGGCTAAGCTTGCCCTTTTTACCGAACCTCATCACACCCTTCATTCGTGAAACTTTTAGAAATACCCAGTCGTCTACATTGAATTCCAAGTTCCTACGTCGTACATCAGTGTAAGATTTCTAGCGTCTTCAAGCTGTCAACAAGCGCTGTATAATAATTTTTACCTTTTCCTCTGACTGATGGATTATATCTGGTCCAATTAACTCTGATTCTCCTACCTTGAAACAACCAACTGGGGACCTACACTTTCGCCCATATAAGGCCTCGTACGGTGCCATCTGAATTGCGGAATGGTAATTGTTATTATAAGAAAATTCCATAAGGGGTAAATGTTCATCCCAAATGCCCCCGAAGTCTATCATGCACGCTCGTAGCATATCCTCGAGCGTCTGAATTGTGCGTTCTGCCTGTCCATCTATCCGAGGATGAAATGCCGTACTCAAATTCACTTGTGTTGACAAGCCTCTCTGGAAAGACTGCCAGAACCTGGCTGTCAATTGTGCTCCTCTATCAGAAATGATAGATACTGGGACACCATGTAATCTAACTATTTCCCTAACGTATAGCTCGGCATAATCCTCGGTTGAGAAGGTGGTCTTGACTGGTAGAAAATGAGCTGACTTCGTCAATCTATCAACAATCACCCAGATGGAATCAAATATGCGCCTGGTACGGGGTAATCCCATTACAAAATCCATATTAATTGCCTCCCATTTCCACATAGGTACTGCTATTTCCTGTGTCAATCCACCAGATCTTTGATATTCGGCCTTTACCTGTTGGCAATTAGGGCATTGTGCCACAAATTCTGCTATACCCTTTTTCATTTCCAGCCACCAGTAAATCTCTTTTATGTCATGATACATCTTTGTTGAACCTGGATGCAGAGAATAGCAGGAATAGTGTACCTCTGCAATGATCTGCTGGCGAAGTCCTGCTATATTTGGAATGTAGAGGTGAACCCTACATCTCAAAACCCCATCCTTAGTTACCTCGAAAGCTGATACTTCTTCCTATTGTACCTTATCTCTAAGTTGTACCAAGTTAGGATCTTCATACTGCAGTTCTTTCACTTCTACAACCAAGGATGATACTGCAGTATTCTGGATCACTGTCCCATTGTCTCCCGAATCTACTATTCGGATGGCTAGGCCAGCTAACTGATGCAATTCTCGGGACAACTCCCCCTGTTCGGTTTTCAAATATGCTAAACTTCCCATGGATCTACGGCTGAGGGCATCTGCTACAATGTTATCCTTCCCTGGATGATATAAAATATTCACGTCATAGTCCTTCAACAATTATAACCAACGACGCTAACATAGGTTTAACTCTTTCTGTGTAAAGATATATTGAAGGCTCTTATGATCAGTAAAAATGTCCACATGCACCCCATACAGATAATGTCTCCAAATCTTTAAGGCGTGGACTACTGCCGCTAACTCTAGGTTGTGAGTGGGATAGTTCTTTTCATGCTTCCTTAGCTGCCTCGAAGCATAAGCAATCACCTTACCATTTTGCATTAGAACACATCCTAACCCGATGCCTGAAGCATCACAGTACACTGTATAACCCTCTGACCCTTCCGACACTGCTAGTACTGGCGCTGACATTAATCTATTTTTCAACTCCTGGAAACTCTGTTCACATGCTTCAGTCCAGTGGAATTTAGTTGCTTTTTGAGTTAACTTGGTCAAAGGCGCTGATAAAGTAGAAAACCCTTCTACAAATCTTCTCTAATACCCGGCTAACCCCAGGAAGTTGTGTACCTCAGTCGGAGTTGTAGGTCTAGGCCATGTCTTTACTGCCTCAATCTTATGGGAATCTACCTGAATACTAGCCTCTGAAACAACATGGCCCAAAAAGACCACCGAATTCATCCAAAACTCACATTTAGAAAATTTTGCATACAATTGGCAATCTCTGAGAATCTGAAGCATTGTTCGCAAATGATCTCGATGTTCTGTTTCTGAACGAGAATACACCAGAATATCATCAATAAACACTATCACAAACAAATCCAGATACGGCCTAAAGATGTTGTTCATCAGATCCATGAACACTGCTAGAGCATTCGTCAATCTGAAGGACATCACTAAGAATTCAAAATGGCCATACCTGGTCTTGAAAGAGGGTTTTGGAATATCCCTCTCTCGAACCTGAACCTGATGGTACCCAGATCTTAAATTGATTTTTGAGAAATACTTCGCCCCCTATAATTGATCAAACAAGTCATCTATTCTGGGAAGTGGGTATTTATTCTTGATAGTGACTTTATTTAGCTGTTGGTAGTCTATTCACATGCGGAGGGAGCCATCCTTCTTCCTTAAAACTAGAACTGACAAACCCCACGGTGAAGTACTTGGCCTGATAAAACCCTTATCTAACAGATCTTTTAGCTATTCCTTCAATTCTATGAGCTCAGCAGGAACCATTCGGTACGGAGGGATGGATATAGGCTGAGTACCTGGTAATAGGTCGATGGAAAAATTGATTCCCGTTCTGGGAGAATACCGGGAAGTTCATCAGGGAATACATCTGGAAATTCATTGACCACTGGAATGGACTGAAGAGTCGGGGATTCTGCTTGGACATCCTGAACCCTGACAATATGATAGATGCAACCCTTTGCTATCAACTTTCTCGCTCGAAGATAGGATATAAACCTACCTTTTGGCGTGGCTGCGTTGCCTTTCAACTCCTGTACTACCTCCCCGGGAAAGTGAAATCGGACGGTCTTGGTCCAACATTCTCTAGTAGCATAACATGGTGCTAGCCAATCCATACCCATAATTGCATCAAAGTGGACCATTTCTAATTCCACCAAATCTGCTAAAGTCTGGTGACCAACAACCTCTATTTTGCAATCCCAGTAGATCCTTTTAGCTATAATAGAATTACCGACGGGTATATACACTAAAAAAGGTCGCTGAAGCAATTCTGGCGTGATGCCGAATTTTCGGGCTACTAGTGGCGTAACTTAATACAAAGTGGAACTTGGGTATATCAAAACATAAATAGAATGAGAGAAAATATCCAACATACTTGTTACCACATCCGGCGACGACTCTAACTCCTGTCGCCCCGGTAAAGCATAAGTGCGATCTGGACCAGTGGCTGAACTAGATTCCCCTGACCTGCCTCAGCCTCTACCAGCTAGAACTAAGGGCCTACGCCCTGCTGGAGATGCTAGGGCACGCGACCCTACTGAAGATCTTTCCTGTCGATCCCGATCACTCTGACCCCTAGCTGGACAGTCTCTCATCAAGTGACCCTCTTGTCCATAGGTGTAACACGCCGAAGAACCATACCTGCATGCCCCCGATGACCTAGTCTACCATCCTACTGCTTCTGTGGAGGTGGGGGTATGGGTGGTCTTCCTGATAGTCGTGGCCTAGGTCTACCCTGAAACTCTGCCTGAGTGTCACTAGGTCTAGCCCTGCAGCGCTTCTCCTAGTTTGCCCTTTCTATCTCCCGTTTCCGCTGCCTAATTCCCTCAATATTCTAGGCAAATGCCCGAACACAGGCAATGTCCATGTTCTCTCAAAGAGTAGCTGTGATACAAGTCTCCACATATTCTGGATTTAGCCCCATGATAAACCGGTGCACCCTGGCTGGCATGGTACCTACAAAGGTTGGTGCATATCGGGCTAAAGAGTCAAACCTCATAGCATATTCCCGGACACTCATTGAACCCTGCTCCAGATGAAAAATCTTATCTACCCGGGCCTGTCGAATTTCTCGTGGCAGGTAGTGGTCTAGGAAGGCCTTTTAAAAACTAGACCAAGTCGGAGGGGGAACATCTCTACCTCGGGGCCTCTCCCAACTCTCGTACCATAATACTGCGATGTCCCGCAACTAAAATGCCGCTAACTCAATCGACTCCACAGGCGTGGCATGTATTACTCTGAAGATCCGCTGCAACTGGTCCAAAACATTCTGAGGGTCCTTATCTCGGTCCATCCCTGTGAACTCTTGGGGACTTAATGCGAGAAACTCTCGGACCCTCGAACTACCTGGTCCTCCTGAAGATCGGCAACCACGGGTGCCACTGGCTAATGCTGCGCAGAGATCATCTGGACTAACATAACAATAGCACTCCTGACCTCCTGGTCTGACGATGTTGGTATAGAAACTGCTGGAGGTGGTGCTGATGCATTTGCCCTCCAGGCGGCTCCTGAAGGGGTAGGGATTGCTGGGGAGACCGAGATGGAGTCTCCTTGTCACCCTCAGATCAGGCTGACTCTGACTGGGGCACCTTGCTAGTGCCCTCTCCTACTGCAATATCCAATTCTCTACAAGTCATGGGCTATTGCCTATCCGACATTTCTCTGTAGACAAATAGAATATGGTAAGCTTAGGGACTCAACCCTATACTATACAGCTATATAGCACGACTGAAAGAGAAATAAGAGTAACCACTCTAACATGCCTCGCAGCTCCTGCCTATAGAATGTGGTGCACAACACACCCATAGACAAGACTATACTTAGCACGGCTTGCAGACTCCTTGGGATACAACCTGCTCTGATACCAAGTTTTCCATGCCCCACCTTATGAGGCATGACTGACACATAGTGCCCTACTAGGATCTGAACTGGCCTGGCTAAGCTTTTGCACCTCTGGTGTATAACTAAACCTTGAATCAAGACACCAATGGGCTATATCGCGGCTGTAAACACAACCCTTGTCCGATAAGGCCTTATAGCTACCAGTAAAAGAAAAAAGATAACTAGAAACAAGTAATAACAGGGAATCCTATGCGGGCCGATAAGGCCACCATGATTTCTATTATAACTCTAAAGTAAATCCAGCACTAAACTAAGCTATGGCTGACAAGGACGCTAACTAACAGTTAAATAAGGCCCCATAAGGCTAGCAACAACTAACCACAGGGAATTTGAAATAATCTGCAAGTCTTTAGGAGTGATATAATGGTCGAGATAGGGCCCCGACCTACCCGTAGACTATACAAGCAAAAAGAGTAAACCTTCTAGCTATTAGCTCCAGAGAAAAGGAGCCGACTGCTCTGCTAACCCTGACTGAAAGATAAGAAGATTTGGGTCCACGTCTATCGGCACCTGCAGGCAAGTAATGCAGCGCCCCAGAAGGGCGTCTATATAATATGTACCGAATATGTAAGGCAGTAACTATAAATAATTGACTGAATTAAAAGAAAACTAAAAGTAACTGAGGCAAAGGAATAGAGATACTATCTGAATAACTGAACTTTCTGCTATCTAATCTATTAGTAACTAATGTAAACAAGAACCTTACCTGGCCCCCATAAGCCAGAAGGTACAACCAGCACAGAATAACTCACTCGGGGTCTCCCATAAGCCCTGGCGAGTACACTTCAATCTATATGCCCCTAACAAGGTAAAACGGGTCAACTAGTAACTATAGCCTTCCTACCAGTTCCCTGGGTCTACAACTGAGCCTGCTCGGCCCCTGAACTATAGCTATGTCTGAGTCCCGTGGACTCCTAATATTTGCACCCCGGGCACCATACTCGACGAGGGTGTGGTGCCGATATGGAATATAATAGTCCAGCCATGGAATTGACTGTATGCGGACTTGGGACCCCATCTTCGTTCCTCGCTGATGGCATACCGCTCCTTGGAGCGACGTCATCTTGCCCCTGGCGGGCATCAACACATCTAGTAATCTTGAGGTGGGCATGGAAGGCTATACAGGGCAAAGTCAATCTTAAGCTAAACATAGAATACTGGTCTCAGCTAATAACAATAGCTAAATAGAATAGATATGCTTCTGGCTCTCTTATTGGGATTCAAACTGAGTTACAATGCTAAAGAAACTAACTTGACAAAGGAATTCGCTTTAACATACCTGGATTGCTGATTTCTAATTAACTGGCGAGTTTTAATTTGTGTTCAATAGCCCTTTCCAATCTGGGAGAATGGGACTAGTTTAATACTCAATTCGGTTGAAAACAATAACTTTTAATACTAATGTTGACTATACTTCAGCTTAACAAAATATGGCCGAAAAGGTATAATTTCCTGAGAGTTCAGAAGGGAGAAATGCTTACTTGAAGCCTGTGATCATATAGAAATTAGTTTGGAGCAATTCTGACAACTTTTACTCGGAGGGGCTATGATTTTTCGGGAAAATTTTGCGAAAATAACTCCGTAGTAAAGCTCCCAAGTGGCCTTAAACTTCGATACCCAAAGTTAATTTGAATTCGGACGGCATTTCATCGCGTAAATGGACAAAAATTTATTGATTTCCTCGTGTTTCCTCCTCTCTGGTCATGTGAACTATGGAAAATGAAATGAAATAAAACAAGGGAGCCTTATATACATATTTGGGCGGTGGTAGAGGGAGCCCCGCTCCGCCCACGGCACCAGAACCAACCCTGCGATGCGGCCCCCGTAGCGCTAGGATGCTGGTGTGCCGCACTGGCCGGTGCCCTATCGGCTGACGCATTGCGCTGGCCCTTCGCGGTCTCGGCTCGCTCGACCAGACTTCCGAGGCTTTTCTACATGCATCGTAATCTTTTTATTTATCACAAATCAACACGTACGCTTACTAATCACTAGCTTTTATGGGGTGTAACATCTAGGTTACTTATGCTTCCCGCATACACAGTACATTCCAAGTACTGACCGCATACTTTATGTGCTTTATTATTTCATGATATAGATTCAGGTTTCTAGACTCATCCACATGGTTAGATATACTCTATTCCCACCTTAGCTGCTTGTGGTGAGTCCTCATCTCCCAAGGACGTGATCTATGTTTTCTATTTCATTTATGGTTCAGTTTTTAGACTGTAGGAGTTAGATGGGGGCTTGTCCCAGCAACTCATCAGTGTAGTAGAGGCTTTCAGACTTGTGTAAACAGATTCAGTTTATGTATCAGAGTTTTATTAGATTATGTCTTATGTATCAGTTAGCTTCCGCTCAGTTATGATTCTGTTAGTTGTTTTCTTGTTAATATTATGCTATGATCATGCCATGGGTTGACTTGGAGCCTCTCAGAGTTCCTTGTCCCGTTTTTCAATTCGGACCTATGTTCAGGTCGTGAAAAACTTGGTATCAGAGCAATAGGTTTAGAGTGTTCTAGGGTGTCTGAAAGCCACGTTAAATAGAGTTTTTTTCATATGTGTGAAGCACGCCACACTTATGACGAAGAAGCTGCGCGATGTTTTAGGAATGTTCCCTTTCATGATTCTTATCGTGCGTAGAGTATGAAACTCTAACAGTTCCTCTCTTGACTCGTGCTTTACACGCTCGCAGATAATGCCTCCTAGATGAGCGAATGGAAGAAAAAATGGTAATGGGCACCAGAAAGCCCCACCAATGCCAACGAACCCGATGGATGAACATGTTACTCATGTCGAATTCAGGGAAGCCTTTTACATTTTGGCATAGGCCATGGCCGCCCAGATTAATCAACAGGCAATGTCTCATGATCCCAGAATGGGAACATAGCAGTGGCTAGGGCAAGAGACTTCTTTAAAATGAATCCACCCGAATTCTTAGGGTCAAAGGTAGACGAGGACCCTTATGAGTTCATGGAGGAGATCCAGAAGATCATCGAATTATGGGGGTGACGGAAATGGAGAGCACAGACTTAGCCTCCCACCAGCTGAAAGGAGTCTCTCACATATGGTTTTGTTAGTGGAGAGATAGTCGGGGAGTTGGAGCAGCCCTAGTAGGTTGGGATGAGTTTATGACTACGTTCTTGGACAGGTTTTCTCCTAGGGAGTTGAGGGAGGAAAAGGCGGAAGAGTTCATCAACTTGAGAAAGAACAACATGACTATCCAGGAGTATACGTTGGATATTACCCGGTTCTCCAAGTATGCATCAGAGATGGTAGCCGACTAGAGAGCTCGAGTGAGAAGATTCGTTAACGGAGTGGTAGACTCTTTGATCAAAGATTGCAGGACCGCCATTTTGCACAAGTACATAGACGTTCCATGTTTGGTGATATATTCTAAACAGATAGAGGTACAACAGGTGAAAGAAAAGGAGAGGGAGGCCAAGAGGGCTAGAACAGGAGATTCAGAGTTTTCCCCTTAGAGGTAGAGCGGTGGACACCGCTCATGCTCCCAGCAGAGATTATTAGCCCTAACACCTTTGACAACCAGTGTTTTGTACAAACCCAGGGTAAGGGAGATTACGTATCCATTTTGTAAGAGCTATGGGAAGCACCATTTGGGAGAATGCATGGCTGGCTCAGACGCTTGTTTTTGGTGCGGAAAGTTGGGTCATAAGCACAGAGATTGTGCGGTAGCTAAGAGGGGCGAGAGTAGGCCCACAACCACCTCTTCAGTAGCTCTCATAACCCGCCCACTTCAGCAGGGTGCATCATCTAGCGCAGGTGGCGGACAGCGTCAAAATCACTCCTACGCCTTGGAAGCGCATCAGGATAAGGGAAAGTCTCCAAAAGTAGTCACAGGTTTGTTATGAATTTCTCGCATTACTCTTCGCATGTTGCTAACCTCAGTATTGAATAAAAGCTCTTGTGATGTTTGTTGAGAAGAAGTTGTTGATGTATGGTGTGAAATAGCTGTGAGTATGAGGTTTACAATAAATATTGTGGGTGGGCGAGACATCAAGAGTTAGTGGTTTAGCCCCAACCTTAAGAAAGATTCAGGAGCCTTAGAATGATGGCTTAAAACTAAGGGGGAGATGTCTGTGAGAAAAATCTTGAGTATGCTAGTAGGGGAGTTCTAGCCGTAACAATTATGGTATGTCAATCCCTTTAGGTTCAAATAATTCCTCTTGTATTTCAGTTGAAGCTATGCTCTACCCATTCTTATGTGCAGACTTCCAAAATTTCTAGATAGCCGCTTCAGACAGCGATGCTAGTCTTACTCTATGAATCTGTAAGGCTCATCTTTATGTTATAAACCAACCGTGTGTATTAACTCATGTCTTCCAGTATGTTTAGCTTGAACTCAGTCTTTAGGATTTGCTTAGTAGCCCAGTAGATGAGGGTACCCCATGTATATGCTCAGTTTTAGATGTCATGAATGATTTGTGCTCATTAGTCCTTTTAGTTAGACCGGATATCATGAATTCTAGATCAGTATCGAAAAGCAATTTGAGATTGATGGCTCAGTCTGTATCAACTCAGTGCCAGTTAGAGGGAAAAAATCCTTCTTAGTGTTCTGTCTAGTTCCATGACAGTTTCATGTCTTTCAATCGCTCTCACACCTTAGCATGCATGTACGATTTGGATATTTAGTTTAGATATGTAAGATCATCTTGGAGTCAGATACTCCATCAGTTTCAGTTGTATATGCTCAGTATCTGGGATATCAGGTCTTTTCCTAGTTTTGCAGCATGTTTAACCTACATTCGAGGGTGAATGTTCCCAAGGGGGAGATATTGTAACACACCAAAATTTTCTATGATTAGACCCCAGACTTAAACAAAGAATTTAGAAGGAAAGTGGAAACTTCACCTCAGAACGAGTCGTGGTACGACTTGTTAGGTGACCCAACGAGTTGTGGTCAGACTCGTGGCAAGCTGTCAAGAGGTGCAAGTATGGTTCAGTGACAACAGATGTCCCGACGAGTCATTAGGCAGGCAATGACTCATTATGTCGATTGTTGGATGAATGCCGGAATTCAAAGAGGGTCCTAGGCAGTGGTGATAATGAGAGGAAAGGACGAGTCATCATATCAAGTAATGACTCGTCGTGTTAGTCGTAGGATGAAGAGCAGGATTATTGGGCTTCTGTGACAACGGAAGGAGTCAGGAGTCGTTAAGTCAGCTAACGACTTGTGAAGTCAGTCATCGGAAGTTCGAGGAATTTATGATAAAAATTTCCAATGCACTCCAAGACTTGGCACCACGAGTTGTTGTCAACCCCATGACTCGTGGAGTGCCTTGTGGGGACCGACAATATGGACTTTTCTTGCGAATTTTCAAGGGTGTTTTTGTAAAATTTTATGCTTCTAACTCCTAAACTACACTGTTTTAAGTACCATATGGGAAGTTTTTAAGTGTTCCTCCTAGCCTAAACCCTCATTCCATCAAAAGACACTCTCAACCTCTTCTTCCCCCTCTCTCTCAAAACTCAAGGATCACCTAGGGCTTCTTCAAGGTTCAAGTTCAAGTGGGGGATTCCTTCTAATTAGGTATGTGGATTTTCAACAAGGACTTCCTTTCATCATTGTGCCCCAAACTTTTATACTAAAAACCCAAATCCCTTGATTCTAGAAAAACATGCTTTAAGGCTTCAATTTATGCATGAATTCTCATATGTTCTCCTAGAATTCTAAGACCCGCCCTGGTTAATAGTCGTGTATGTTTAAGAAGCTACTTACACCTTCTTGAATTATGTACATGATATGTGAAAAGCATGATTTTAGAAGTTTCACCATGATTTAGCATAAATTTCAAAATGGGGCTCATTAAATATTCACAGGCTCTTATCATGAACTCATTATATATGTTTAAAGTGTGAGTCCATCATATGGGTTCCGTAAATCTAGAATATATGATTTAATATATATGTTAAGATGCGATTAGAACTTATGGGCTTGGGTGAATATGAAATACATATATTCCTTCACTATGATTTCGAGTATGTGTTAAAGTATGATTTGGACCTATGGATCTTACATGAATCTAGGGTATACACCATATGCTATGAACACAGGATTTAAATGTGAATTATAATGATAAAGCATGAGTCTGACTATGATGATATGAATTATAATGAAAATGAGAGGGAGGCCAAGAGGGCTAGAACAGGAGATTCAGAGTTTTCCCCTTAGAGGTCGAGTGGTGGACACCGCTCATACTCCCAGCATAGATTATCAGCCCCAGCACTTTCAACAACCAGTGTTTCATATAGACCCAGGGTAAGGGAGATTATGTATCCATTTTGTAAGAGCTGTGGGAAGCACCATTTAGGAGAATGCATGGTGATGTACCTGCAAGTGTACGGGTTGTACAAGTAATATAGTGGCCCTTTTTAAGAACCGAAATGTCGAACCTACAGGGACTGGACTACAGGGTAAAACCTTCTCGAG
>JACEIK010000406.1:407825-438846 GCA_018107945.1 Datura stramonium | reverse complement strand
GAATAGCCTCTAATCATGACGAGTTGATGGGACAAGACCCCAACTAACTCAACAAGATGAAACTGAAATACATAAAGAAAAGATGGATAGTCTAGTCCTCGAAAGATGAGGACTCACCAATAAAGAAACGCTAACTCTGATAAGCTGACTAAGAGCGGGGCTGAAGCTAAGAGTCGGATCCTATATCATGAAACGATACATCATAAAAGTATGCGGTCAGTACGTGGAATGTACCAAGTGTGCAAGGTATGTAAAACCACTAATGTAAGTAGAATCATTTAAAGAAAATGCATTAATTAAAATATAACATCAAAAAAATGAGAGTAGGACTTTCATGCCTTCTTTCTAAAATCATGACCTTTTCATAACATGATATAACATGCTTCATAAAATCATAACTGAATTGATTAACTCAAAGCTGAAGTCTAACATTTATAAAAAAAAATATGCATATGCTCTACATCATTTTATAAAGAAGCTCAACATTGTCTATTGAAAAATCTCAATAATGAAGTACATCTCAAATATTCAATCATGCATATGAGAAGCTATAATTCAAAACATACCACAAACTGAAAGATAATTGGGAGTTCTTGCTCCAAAACCATGTGGTAAGCTTAATTTAGAGACAATACATCATACATACTTGACATAAGAGCCTTGCCCAACACTTTATCATGCTTGGAACTGCTCAAATCTTTTTGAAAACAATATCAAAATCATCGGTAGCTTTGAAACATGCTTTTCATCATCATCATCATACATTCATCACCAATCTCTTCTTTTAGGAACTTCTTATCAATGGGCCTTAAATTTCATAAAAACTAGAATAAAAAACATAATTTTTGATTGAAAACAATTTAAAATCTACCCATGCTTCGTACTTCAATAATAGAAACACAATTTAATCATACTCATGTATAGAAATTAAATATTCATGCATTTGAGTAAAAATCTCATAACTTGATCATACGAAATTCTCATACTTAGATAGAAATTGGGCATGGTTGTGGAAGGAAAAACCCACTTATAACCCTACATACCTAGAAGAAATTGATTCCACCACTTCTCTGATTGCCCAAGATGAAATTTGATGGAAACCTTGGAACTAGCTAAGATCACCTCCTTAACCTCTTAAGTTGCATGCATGGAAGGAAATAACTTAGAATAGGTTTTTCCCTCCTAAAACCCACTAAAATGAGCCTTAAATGACGTAGTCTAGGCTTTAGGAACTTAGAAATTATGAAAAAGGCCCTTACTAATTTTGCAGGAAAAGACTGCCAGGAGGTCTTAATGGACGACCTGACGAGTCATTGCTGAAGGCACGACTCATCACTCTGCTCGTCAAGTATACTGTATCATTTATTCTCCTGGGCTCATAACGGTTCACTTCACGACTCGTGGTCACTAGTCGTTAAGTACACTGCCCATATTTCCTTTCCCAACTATTTTCCTTCCCCACGGCTGACCCAACGAGTCGTGGGTACTGACCACGAGTCGTGGCCTCTCCCGTGGGGTTTCAACTCTTCTAGGACTTCTTCTTAAAACTCAGGCCTTCCCCACGAGTCACCTGACAACTCGTGGGCTATCCTCACAAGTCGTGAGATGACCCGTCTTGAGATTGAAATAAAAAACTTCAATTTTTTTCCCGTTTCAACTCTTGGTTCCGATCTTTGAGCTCCTGGGGTATAACACTAGACAAAAAACTAGTGAGTTGATATATTTCAATGCCCCCAACTTTTGGGCTAAGTTTGGAACTGTTCTAGATGTATAGATAGGTCCGAGCCTAATTAATTCTATGGATACTAGGTGTTAATATCAATCCCAAATTGTTAGAAGTGAAACGGATGCAAATTAAGGTCATAAGGAACTTCTAGCACAAAGTTGAGTTGAAAGCCTTCTTACTGATTGAGTTTTCGTACAAGTTCTAGAAAGGGTCAATTTCTAACGACTATAGATCCAATTTTACAAAGTGCTTTTTGGTGATTCAATATATAAAATTAAATCCCTTTGAGTCTTCTTTCCAACGCATCTGACCTTGCATCAATCGGAGTTCAGAGTAATAAGTTATGAGTCATTTGGTGAAACTGCACCAGCATCATAGAATGATTCGTTAGGTGACTCGTTAAGTCACCTAACGACTCGTTAAATGACCCGTTAAGTGGCCAAAATTGCTGGAGAACTTCAGTTTTAGAGGGTACTTCACGACTAGTCAAGTAACCCATTATGTCACCTCACGAATCATTAAGTGACTCGTTAAGTGGCAAAATTTCGCAGAAATCCCAGTAGACTTCACGGATTGGACTCACGACTCATCCAGTTCCTCATGAGTCATTATGTCCCTCATGAGGACTGGAAGGGTCCTTTTTTCTGCAAAACATTTGGGGTGTTTTCGTAAAATTCTATGTTCCTAACTTATAAACTACGTCATTTTGAGTATTATTTGAGATGTTTTTAAGGGTTCCTTCTAGTCTAATCTCTCATTCTCTCAAGATACTCTCTCAAACCCTTCTTCCTCCTCTCTCTCAGGGTTCGAGGATTCTTCAAGGGATTATTCAAAGACTACAAGGTCAAGTTCAAGTGGGAGATTCTTCGAAGCAGGTATGCGGGTTTTTCAACAAGGATATTCTTTCATCCTTGTGCAAAAAGCCCAATTTCAATTGTTCTAGAAAAGCATGACCTAGGGTTTAAATTGATGGGTGATTTCTTCAATGTTTTCCTGAATTATATAACCTACTAAAATTACAAGCTAATTGTGATTATAACTATTTGAATGACTTGAATTATGTGTTAGATTGTGAAAATGCATGATGTTAGAAGGTTCTTCATGAAAAAGGGCTTGAACGATGATTGGGGTTTTATTATTGTTCAATCAATTGAATCCATGACTCGCATCCATGTATGAAATATATGAAGATTGTAAGAATTCCCTAATAATTAGAGTACGCTATTTGCTAAACATGTTGAGATGAGATTAGAGTGTATGGGCTTGATTAATTGAATGTAAAATATGTATTCTCCTTGTGCTTTCGAGGGAACTGATTGGGTATGAGGTAAACTATGATAAAGGCCTAATTATTGCATCTTTCTCATGAATTGAAGTGAATTATGAAATGGGTCTTATAAAATAAAAATATATGTTTCTCCATGAATTCGTTGTAAATGCTTAAGGTAGAAGTTAAGTGCATGGATTTTTGTAAACCTAAGCATGTGAAATAATGTATCTATGTATAAGTGTAATTTGGGCCTATGAATCATAAATGACTCTATGATACCTGTTGATTGATATGAATCCGAAACTTAATTGTTGTGGGAGTGTAATGCATGATGTGAATCTATAAATGTTCGGTAAAGTAAGACGTTTGAAGAAATATTGATTTGGCACCATGATGATATGAATTACGTTGATAAAGCATGAGAATGATATTTTTAACTGTTGGACTTTTTGTTAGTAGAAAGTAGCCCTAATCATTTTGAAATGAATGTTGTATGATGAATACAGTGAATGTTCAAGTTTCTTACTAGCTATAGTAGCATAGACCAGATGTAAAATGTCAGGTCAGTATTGCTCATGTTCTAGTCAGCCAAGGACTCTCCATAGCCAAGAATGACTCACTAGTTCAGTCGATATCCTCCATAGCAGAGAGTCACTTCCTAGTTCAATCAGGATCCTCCATAGAAGAGAGTGACTCTCTAGTTCAGTTGGGATCCTCCATAGCAGAGAGTGACTCCCAATTCAGTCGAGATCGTCCATAGAAGAGAGTGACTCCCTAGTTCAATTGGGATCTTCCATAGTACAGAGTAACTCTCTAGTCCAGTTGGGTTTCTCCCTAGTAGAGAATGACTCCCTTAGTTTAGTTGGGACTCTCCATAGTAGAGAATGACTCCCTTAGTTATGTCATCAGCATGATTCAGTTCCATATGATTCAGATTACAGATTATAACAGATTTAATGTAATAAGAATCAGACTCAGTTACCAACAGTGATCCAGTACAGTGTGTGATGCTAGTTTCAGATTCAGCTCTTATTAAATGTTCAGAACTTTAACCTTATGTATGAGTTTGATGATGTTTCAGAATATGAGATCCAAGAGAAAGTTTCATGTATATATTTGTGTATGTGACTCATAAGATGATTGTTGCATGTTAAATCAGTTTTGTTGATGTACTTTGTTATCTCCTTATAGTATATTTGTATATTTAGTTGTTTACGTGTTTCCCACATGCTTAATACATTCCAACTACTGACCGCAAACCTTTTTGTGTTATATCATTTCATGATATAAATTCAGGTCTCCAGACTCAGCCTCGTTATTAGATACGCTTCATTCCCTATTAGCTACTAGTGGTGAGTCCTCATCTCCCGAGAATGTGATTTATGCTTATACTTTCTTTACATTTCAATTTTCAAATTTTAGGAGTTAATTGGGGGTTTGTCCCAGCAACTCATCAGCTTAGTAGAAGGCTTTCCGACTTGTCTAGATAGATTCAGCGTTGTATCAAAGTATTGTTACAATTGTTCTTATGATTCCTTATTTGACTCTTGCAGTTAGCTTTCTCTCATTTATGTTCATAGTGATTTATAGTGTTAAGTGATATGTTATGATTACCCCATGGGTCAACTTGGAGCCTTTCGTAGTTCCTTGTCCCATGTTACGGCTAGGGTGTAAACTCGAGTCGTGACAATACCTAACCATGAGGCTGAGTCCAGAAACCTAGATTTATATCATAAAATGATATAGTACATAAAGTATGCAGTCAGTACTTAAAATGTACCGAGTATATGGGAAACGTAAAAGAACTGAAACATGCAAATATACTGAGAGAAAGTAAATTGAATACATAATTGAATGCGTAACTAAACTGAAGTACAATGACCCTATCTGAAGTGTATACATATTGAAAAGGTACTCTTATGTGAAAAAATTTAAATCAAATACAAGTAAAGCTTATGCATAAGGGTTATGTACATGCACTGAGAGCTGAGGCTATTACTGATATCATGCACTATACTGGTTAACTATTGACAATTGAGACTGAACTCAAATGTGACTGAGCTGAACTAAAGTCTGCGACTATATTGAATTGAACTGCAACTGAAATTATAAACTAAGAAAAACATTCCCTACTATTGATAATCCCAAACTAGCGTGACACGGGGCTCTGAGACCTGGGTATACTAGGACCCTAGCTTGATATGTGCTAGATGCCACTCACAACTAAACATAAAGGACACATGCAACTGCTAATCCTGGAGCTGATGTCCTAAGACTAGTCGGAACCACTTTAACTATTAAAGGTCCCGAGAGTTTAGAGGACCGCGAACTAACATGTGGGACACAAGGCTGGCATCATTCGTCTAGTCTAGGCTAATTCAGCTAATCAGAGAACTTAGGGTTAAACTAATTGTAACATACTGAATTCATTAGAGTTTGATTAGGGCTAGTTTCTACTAACAAGAGGCCCGAAAGTCTGAAGATTCATGATCATGCTCTTTCATCGAAATTCATAACATTATAGACCCAAAATCATAGTATAATGCATGTGTTTCATATGCATGAAAACTCATAGATTCAAATTATACTTTAGCATGTATACAAAAATAATGGTAAAATTATGTAGATATTTCATAAGGGCCATATCTTGAGAATAATACTAATTCATGATGAAACTCTAGAAATCATGCTATTATCATATCATATACATAGTTCATGAATTTGAAAGTAATTTCATAAACATACATGGCTACGTATCATGAGGGTCTTGACATTCATAGAAAACATGTGAGAAATCATACATAGATTGAAGCCCTAAGACATACTTTTCTAGATATCAAGAAATTAGGATTTTAACATAAATTTGAGACAGAAGGATGAATGGAGATCCTTGTTGAAGTTCCACATACCTGGCTTGACGAAATCTAATACTAGAACTCCGATCTTGAAGCCGTTGAAGAAGAACCGTAAGTGTTCTTGAGCCTTGAGAGAGAAGAGGAGAAAGAATTTTGGGAGTGTTTTTGGATGGAATAAAGGATTAGGCAAGGTATTCCCCTTAAAATCATCTCTCCTAATACCCAAAATGACGTAGTTTAGGAGTTAAAAGAATAGGATTTTTATGAAATCCCCCTTGAAAATTTGCATGAAAAAGGACCCCTCTAGTCCTCACGAGGGACATCATGACTCGTGAGGTACCAGACGAGTCGTCAGTCCAATCCATTAAGTCTACTGGAATATCGCCCTAATTATTTTCTAAGCCAGACCACGAGGCATTTCATGATTCGTGATGTCACTTAACGGGTCACTTAACCAATTGTGAAGACCCTATGAAACTCATGTTTTCCACCAACTTTTGATACTTAATGAGTCACTTCACGATTCGTTAGGTGACTTAACGACTCACCTGACAAATCATTATGTGATCTGGTGTAGTTTCACTTAATTGCTTGTAACCTTTTACTCCGAACTTCAATTGATCCAAGGCCAGATGAATTGGAAAGAATACTCAAAAGGCTTCAATTTAATATATTGAATCACCCAAAAACACTTTGCAAAATGGGATCTATGGTCATTATAATTCGACCCTTGCTAGAACTTGTATGAAAACTCAATCGATAAGAAGGTTCTCAACTCAACATTGTGCTAGAAGTTCCTTATGATCTTAATTTGTATCCATTGCACTTCTCACACTTGAGGATTGATATTAACACCTAGTATCCATAGAATTCATTGGGCTCGGACCAATCCATATACCTAGAACGGTTCCAAACTTAGCCCCAAAGTCCGGGGCATTGAAATATCTCCACTTACTAGTCTTGAGTCTAGACATAGAAACTTTTGGGGTGTTACATTATCTCCCCTTTGAAACATTCATCCTTGAATGTGCGTAAATATACTGAAAATTTGGGGAAAGGAACTGCCATCCCAATTATTGAATATTCGACGCTGAAAACTGATGGAGTGACTGAGCTGAGAGGCTAGGGAAAGAGCTGTAATCAAGAGATCTGAATACTAAGGGCTGAACGCTAATGGAGTATCTGACTCCGAGATAAACTACATCTCTAAATTGAATTTCTAATTCATACATGCATGCTAAGACATGTGAGGAACTGAAAGACATAAAACTGACTTGGAACTAGATAGAGTACTGGGGAGGAACTATTTCCTCAAACTGAAATTGAGCTGGTAAGGATTGAGATATCATTCTCAACCTGCTTTCTGATACTGAACTAGCAATCATGGTATTTGGTCTGATTGAAAGTAAGGGACTCATAAGCATGAATCATTCATTATATCTAAAACGGAGAACATACATGAGGTAACTTGATCTACTAAGCTACTAAAGCAACTTCTAAAGACTGAGTTCGAGGGCTGAGCATACTGGAACTTAGAGTTAACAAACATAGCTAGTTTATGACATGAAGCTGAGACTTATAGCTTCGCAAAGTAAGACTGCGATCGTTGTTCGAAGTGGTCATCTAGAATTCTGGAAGTCTACATATGGTTAGAGAATAACTTCAACTGATCATGATGGAAATCATCTGAACCTAACGGGATTGGCATCCCATAACAATTAGTGTCGGGACTCCCCCACTGGCGCACTAAAGATTTGACTTGTCTCATCGACATATCATCTCCCCCTTAGCTTTAAGACATCATTTTAAGTCTCCTGGATCTTTCTTAAGTTAGGCTAAAAAACTAACTCTTAATTCCTCCTTCACCTCTAAAATTCACTGATAGCTTCATACTCATAGCTATTTCACACCATGTATCGGCAATCTCCTCTCAGTATACATCGGAGGATTCCTACTCCATACTGGGGTTCTGGGTCTAACAACATACAAAGAGTAACAAAATTATCTAATAACAAACATGCGACTACTTCTAGAAATTTGTCCTGATCCTGATGTACTGACAAGGCAATTTTGACATTGTCCGCCACCTATACTAGAAAATGTGCCCTGCTAAAATGGGTGGGCTGTTGGAGCTACTGAAGAGGTGGTTGGGGCTCTACTCTCACCCTGCTTACATGATGGGCAATCTCTGAGCTTATGACCCGACTTGTCGTACTAAAAGCAAGTGCCCGAACCAATCATCCACTCCCCCAAATGGTTCTTCCCACAGTTCTTACAAGTTGTATACATAATCTCCCTTACTCTGGGTCTGTACGGGACGCTAGCTATCGAAGGTGCTGGGGCTGATGATCTCTGCTGGGAGCGTGAACGATGTCCACCACTCGTCCTCTAATAGGAGAACTCTGATCTCTTGTCCTAGCTCTCTTGGTCTCTCTCTCATTTTCTTTCACCTGCTCCGCCTCTATTCATCGGGCATATATTACCAATCGCGAAAAGTATATCTCCTTGTGCAACATGGAGGTCTTGCACTCCTTGACCAAAGAATCTGCCACTTCATTCACGAGCCCTCTGATCGGCTACCATCTTTAGCGCATACTTGGACAACTAGGTAAACTCCAACATATACTCCTGGACAGTTATGTTATTTTTCCTCAAGTTGACGAACTCCGCCACCTTTGCCTCCCTTCACTCCCTAGGGAAAACCTTATTCAAGAAGGCAGTCATAAACTCATCTTAACTTACAAGGACTGCTCCAACTCCCCGACTGTCTTTCCATTGTCGGAACCATATATGAGTGACCCCCTTCAGCTAGTAGGAGTCTAAGTATGTGCTCTCCATTCCCATCACCCCATAATCTGGGTGATCCTCTAGATCTCCTCTAAGAACTCATATGGGTCCTCGTCCTCCTTTGACCCCAAGAATTCGGGTGGGTTCATCCTGAGGAAGTCTCTTACTCTAGCCGCTGCTACATTCTAATTCTAGGATCACCGCTGAATATTGAGAACTAAGTGCCGGGCTGATAGTTAAGTGACAGTGAGGGTGTAACCTAAAATGCTGCAATACCCCCGCCAGTTGAGGAGGTAAAGGAGTACCGACATAGAGACTTTAACTTAGAATAGCCTGGAAACAAGGCCTAGTAGGAAGTCATTGGCTCTCAATACAATAAGGAGCGGAATCATAAGACCCATAGGTCGACTCTACGTTCCAAGGGTAGTAGAATTTCAAATAGCAGACCATAGCTAAGGTGCACGTGTTCGTTACTCCCAAAATTTAACGAATACACAACAGGCAAAAAAGAGAGACCTATTGATGGCATGGGAAGATAGAAGATATCATTGAATCATAATAGTAGAGCTCCAGTGACAGGCTAGAAAAGATGAAATAACAGGATATGAGCAGTCCAATAAAGGAGATGGTCATGTCTGCAAGGGAGTGGAAAGTAATTAATATGAATACAGTCACAAGGCTATCTCATACCAGGTGTATCTTGTCCTCATTTGAGCCAATATGGAAAGACTAATGAGATCGATTTGTGTCTCGCTCGATGGAATTATATTGCAGCTAAAGCGTGCGATGAGTTAAATATTTAAGAAGTAGTCTGGTTACGTGGAGCCCAGTGTATAGTGAACCCTGACAGAGAAGCACAACTCCTAGCCAGGTTCTATGAAACCATTAGAACATATCAAAGAGCACGCTAAAATGAGTACGACTTCTTATCTCCACGTATATAACCCAACAGAGCACTCAGGTCAGACGTCGGGAAGTCTCTTACGAGTGGAAGCGCAAGCTCCCTAAAGTAAATTAAATGTAGTTGGACCAAGGAATATTATAACAAACAGACTGAGAAATTAAATTTACCAAGAAATTGGTACCGATAGCCTAGGGCCGTCAGGAGTCCAACCCTAAGGTACAACGCATGCAGCTAAGGGTTGAAGCTACAGTTGGATATTTCTAGAAACGTTGCCAAAAAAATGCGTTATGAGTATAGGTAAAAAGGACAAGCTTAGGCCTAGGTTTATTCGCCCAGGTCATATCCTTCAGAGAACAGGCGAAATGGCACATGAGCTAAAATTGCCTCCATAACTAGGACCTACCCATTCAGCTTTCACATGTCGATGTTGCGAAAGGACATAGATGACCCGTCCCGGTTGTTCTAGTTAAGGACATTCAAGTTACGGGATGTCCCAGTTGAGAACTAAGGATGTCACCTCTGTTAAGTTATTGTGGAGAGACAAGAATAGAGAAGAAATGACCTGACGAGTTGAGGACGACATGAAAACCAGATATCCTAATTTGTTCCAGGAATAGTCCAAACTATGTAATTAAGGTAAAGGTGTTTCTTCAATTGTTATTTTATGATGTATGTTATGTATATTGTTCAGTTGACTACAATTCTGTAATGAAAAAGTTTTTATGGTGTCATATGAGATATCTGTATTGGACTTTTCTACATTTCAGGATTTTCAGATAGTTCATATTACAGGGGAGACTCTGCCGAAACTTTTCCAGAATAATAGTCCAAAACGTTAAGCTCTTGTAAATTGAAGTAGATATTCAAGGACGAATGTGCCTAAGGGGGAGGATGTTGCACCCCGTAAATGTTAATGATTAGTAAGCATACATGTTGATTAGTGACGAGTAATAAGAACTTGATGCGTGTGGAATAATCCTCGGAAGCGGGGTCGGACGGGACCAGTGTGCATAGGGCCAGCGCGACGCGCCAGCCAGCAGTGCACTGGCCAGCGCGGGGCGCCAGGACTGCGGGCGCTTTGAGAGGCACGGGGCGCCTGGCCAGCTGCCTCAATAAGAGGCGCAGGGCACCTGCTTCCTCAATGGGAGGCACGGCGCGCCAGGGTGGCAGCCTCAATGGGAGGCGCGAAGCATAGCCCTACCACCGCCCAAGAATGTATATAAAGGTCTCTTCACAATTTAAATCATTTCCTAATTTAAACTCATAGCCAGAGGAGGAAACACGAAGGATTCAAGTAATTTTCATCCATTTACACTGCCAAACACCATCCAAATTCAAATTAATTTTGGGTATCGAAGTTTAAGCCCGCAGGAAGCATTATTACGGAGTTATTTTCGTGAAATTCATCAGGCAAATCGTAACATCACCGAGCAAAAGTTGTCGAAATTGATCCAAACTAATTTCTATACAATCACAGGCTTCAAGTAATCATTTCTCCCTTCTGAACTCTCGGGAAATAATATGCTTTTAGCCGTGTTTCGTTAAGTTGAAGTATAGTCAATATTGGTATTAAAAGTTATCGTTTTAGCCCGAATTTGGTATTGAAATTCATCTGTTTCTCCCAATATAATGGTTACAGATGAAGGGAGCTGGCGAATACAAGTTGAAACTAATCGGTTATTTAGGAAACGACAATCGAGGTATGTAAGGCTTAACCCTCGGAAAGTATACTCGTCGTATAGTGTTACGACTTATGTTCTAGAACAGAAATGATGATTTCATATGTTTTAGATAGCTACAACCATTAGATTATTATTAGGCATATTGTAATTAGCTATTTCTGGTATATAGAGATCAGACACGCTGAGATTAGCTGCTATCCGAAGATTACAGTTACATAAGTTCTGGTTAGCTTCTAGAAAACGTATATGGATTTTATTAGAATTCTATGTTTGTTGTCAGGCCTAGATCTTAGGAGCTCACAAGAGTTATCGAGCCTGAGCTAGTAAGTTGAGCAGCATGGGCGTAGCTAGGTGGTTTAACTACCAGTTTGGCATTTGTATTGTCAGGAAAGCACGCCTAGAGGCCATTGGCGTAACCCTACACCCCAGGGCCAGAAATTTAGATAGGAAGGCCATGTTTTAAAGTCAGCAATGTTAACCCCGTAAGTTTCTAACGTTTAGTCGGCCTATTCGTATGTTGATTGAGAGTTTTAGAGTGCCATACATACGAGGAAAGGGCCCGGGGAAAGGCCAAATAAGTGCCAAGTCGGTATTTCGCAGGAGGAGGCCGAACCAAGCTGCCCAGAGGGGAAAAGTGGCCCGGAGTAACTCCTTCGCGTTAGCCAACGTGGCACGGAGCAGAATCAGCGCGATGGGCAGAGTGTCACGTTGCCTTGTCTGTTGCCTCAAGTATATAAAGGTCTCACATTTAGAAGTTAGTTCATTATCCAAATAATCACGGCCAGAACAGAGGGAAACCGAGGAAAACATATAATAATCGTCTGATTACGCCGCTAAACGCCGTCCAAATCCAAATTAACTCTGGGTATTGAAGTATAAAGCTGCAGGGAGCATCGCTACGGAGTTATTTTCATAAAATACGCCCGGCGAATTGTCGTCCCGCCGAGCCTAAGTTGGTGGAATTATTTCAAACTAGTGTCAATACGATCACGTTCCTAAAGTAAGTATTTCTCCCTTCTAGATTCCTGAGAAATTACGAGTTTTTGATCGTCTTTCGATAAGTTGAAGTATAGTTAGTATATATACATATAAGTTATTGTTTTCTTCGAATATAGTAATAAAGTAGCCCTACTCTTCCATTAATATGATTACAGTTGAGAATGGCAGTTGAAAACGAGCCGAAACTTGCCAGTTAATTGGTAAAAAGCGAACGAGGTATGTTAAGGCATTTTCTTTCGGCAAGTTAGTTTCTTCAGCGTAGTAGTCCAGTATGAATTCCAGTAAAGCATGTTAGGAGTATGTTATCATGTCTAGTTGTTGTTTTCAGTCGAGGCTCATAATTTGTATTATTTTGGGCTGGATTACACCTGTATAGCTTCCGTGACCACCCCAAGATTAATAGCTGTGTCGCCGCCCGCTAGGGGCGAGGATACGTCGCTCTACATAGCAGCATGTCGTCCGCAAGGGACGAAGATAGGGATCCAGATCCTCATATGCCGTGGTTGGCCTTATACACACCCCTGCCGAGCGCTTATGCCCGGGGTGTAGATATCAGGAGTCCTTCGGATTCAGACACAGCTACAGTCAGGGGCCGAGCGGGCCCAATTGCAGACCCAGGGGATCGGCAGGACGCTTATAATTGGTAGTTAACTCAGTATGACCTGGATAAGGGTATATAGATTGAGGTGTACTCACTAGGGCTAATGGGGGCCCAGGTGGGTTATTCTGTGCTGATTGTACCTTTCGGCTTATGGGAGCCAGGTAAGGTTTATGCTTGCTTTAGTTACTGATAGCTAGACAGTAAGACGCCTCATTTGTCAGGTATGACCCCTACCCTCCTTATTATAGTTATGTTCAGCCCTGATTTCACTACTTCAGTCATCCTCAGTCCGTTTTCTTTTTCTTCAGTTATTGTCAGTTCTATTTCTTACATTCGGTCATTTAAAGTTACTGCTTTACATATTCAGTACCTGTGTTACTGACGCCCTCTTCTAGGGAGCTGCATTACTTCCCTGAAGGTGCATATAGACGAGGAGCAGGTCCATCGTAGTTCCAGTCAGCCGTACAGAGTCGTCAGCTCCCTTCTTCAGGAGCTTGTGTGATAGAGGTTTATTTCTTTTGTTTGTACAGTATGGGTAGGCCGGGGCCCTGTCCCGACCATCTTATTACTCCTAGAGGCTTGCAGATTATGTTACTTCCTTTTGGTTAGATGATATCGGCCGTGTGGGGCCCATATGTGTTTTAGATTATGTGTGTTTTAGATTTCTATTCACTTCCAGTCTTTATCAACTTATCTATTGCCTTACATATTTGGTACATATTGTACTGAAGCCCTCCCCTGGGCGCTGCATTATTTATCTGCAAGTTCAGACAGACAGGGTTCAGGATCTCCAGTAGCAGTTATTCAGAGTCCACATTTGGGACAACTCCTTTTATTCGGAGTTGCCAAGTTGTAGAGATTTTTGTATTTCAGTTATATAGCATTTTGGGTAGGTTGGGGCCCTGTCCCAACCACTATTTGTACTCTTAAAGGCTTGCAGAATATAGTCGTCAGTCAATTAGTTGTATGTTGGCCTTGTTGGGCCTTAATCAGTTATGCTTCGTGTGTTGGTCGTGTGGGGCCTAGTATAGTAGCTCGTCTTCATTTCTGTTATAACTAGACAGCATGATGGCCTTGTCAGCCCACATTGGATCCCTTCTGTTGCCTGTTGTTGGTTAGCTGTTTTCGTTTACAGGTGGCTATACGGCCTTGTCGGTCAGAGGCTGTATTTACAGCTGAGATATAGCTCGTTGTTTTCTTGAATTGAGTTGTAGGTTGGCACCAGACGTGCATAAGCCTAGCCAGGTCAGTTAGTTGCTAGTGTGTCCCCAGGTGCCAGTCATGCCTCCCAAGGTGGGGCATGACAAACTTGGTATCAGAGCAGTTCGTATCCTAGGGAGTCTGTAAGCCGTATCTAGTAGAGTATTGGTTATAAATGTGTTGTGCACCACATTTTATAAGTAGGAGGCTACGAGGCTCGATAGTATGGTTACCCCTCTTTCTTCTCTGATCGTGCTATGGAGCAGAATTGTATAGGGTCTAGTCCCTAAGCTTTCCTTGTTATGTCTGTCTAGCATAATGTTTGAGATAAGACAGACACCAGCTAGTTGCAAGACAACCACAGCAGGAGGAGGAGGTACCAGTGAGGCGTTACAGTTGGGGGACGGTTAGCCTAATGGCAGAAGTAGACATCTTTTACATTTTCGCATCACCCTCCTGAAGTACCAAGAACCTCATAATAAGATAGATATGCCAGTGCCATCCCCAGTTCTTCCTACGACCTCAGAATAGGGGGTTAGGAGTATAGTATATATGTATATATGAGATGGTTTACCTACTATATATTTAGAATTAGCCAGGGGCAGCAGTTAATGTGAATTACCTAAAAGGTGTGAAGGAAGGAGGAAATTGTAGGATTCCTACCTCCAACTCTTCGAATATTGTAAGGTCCCATACCTCAGTCTTTCCACAGTAAGATAGGGTCATTTTCCTCCTCCTAGCTTTTTCTTACATTACAATAGAAAGCATAAGTATCAGTGTTATGGCACTAAGATGAATAGTAGAGGAGAGCTAGAACTGTTGTCCCCGAGGAAGATTAGAGAGTGGTTGAAACCCCTAGTATTTGCAAGTTATCTAGACCCTCATGGTAGTAAGCCAGGGAGGGGGATAAGGTTGTCAATACCACTTGAGTGTGTATGAGGGAGTCCAATAGCGATAAACCGCCAGTAATAGTAAAGCTCAAGTTAGAAAAAGGCCGATTCCGCCATAGCATGCTAATAAGGTAGGGCATACCTGCAAGATAATAGTTACAGCCCTAGTTTGTGATATCGAAGGGCAAGGAGATCGTATGAACAAAATAGGCCCCAGTATGAGTCAGAAGGAATACAGGTCAGTAGACCTAGCTGGTATCATCCTTGATAGTATGAGGTATGAGGCACGAACCTCAGAGTTCAGCCCAAGGGAACAAGAGGAAAGGCGTAAATATCTAATAAGGGAAAATCAGAATCACCTCTAGGTTGATAGAGCATAGGATCACCGCCGAATATTGAGAACTAAGCGTCGGGCTAACAGTTAAGAGACAGTGAGGGTGTAACCTAGAATGCTGCAATAACCCCCACCAGTTGAAGAGGTAAAGGAGTACCGACACAGAGACTTTAACTTAGAATAGCCTGGAAACAAGGACCAATAGGAAGTCATAGGCCCTCGAGACAATAAGGGGCAGAGTTATAAGACCCAAAGGTTGACTCTACGTTCCAAGGGTAGTAGAATTTCAAATAGCAAACCACAGCTAAGGTGCGCGTGTTCGTTACTCCCAGAATTTAACTAATACGCCACAAGACCAAAAGAGAGACCTATTGATTACATGGAAGTATAGAAGATATCATTGAATCATAACAGTAGAGCTCCAGTGACAGGCTAGAAAAGATGAAATAGCAGGAACTGAGCAGTCCAATATAGGAGATGGTCGTGTCTGTAAGGGAGTGGAAAGTAATTAATATGAATACAGTCACAAGGCTATCTCATACCAAGTGTAGCTTGGCCTCATTTGAGCCAATGTGGAAAGACTAATGAGATCGGTTTGTGTCTCTCCGGATGGAATTATATTGCAGCTAAAGCGTGCGACGAGTTAAATATTTAAGAAGTAATCAGGTTACATGGAGCCTAGTGTATAGTAAACCTTGAAAGAGAGGCACAACTCCCAGCCAGGTTCTAGGAAACTATTAGAACAGATCGGAGCGCATGCTAAAATGAGTACCACTTCTTATATCCACGTAAATAACCCAACAGAGCACTCAGGTCAGACGTCGGGCGGTCTCTTATGAGTGGAAGCGGAAGCACCCTAAAGTAAATTAAAGGTAGTTGGACCAAGGCATATTATAACAGACATACTGAGAAATTAAATTTACCAAGAAATTGGTACCCATAGCCTAGGGCCATCAAAAATCCTACCCTAAGGTACGACGCAGGCAGCTAAGGGTTGAAGCAACAATTGGATATTTCTAGAAACATTGCCGAAAAAGGGCGTTATGAGAATAGGTAATAAGGAAAATCTTAGGCTAGGTTTATTGGCCCAGGTCATATACTTCAGAGAACAGGTGAAATGGCATATGAGCTAAAATTGCCTCTGGAACTAGGACCTGCCCATTCAGCTTTCACATGTCGATGTTGCAAAAGGACATAGATGACCCGTCCCATGTTGTTCTAGTTAAGGACGTTCAAGTTACGGGACATTCCAGTTGAGAACTAAGGATGTCACCTCTGTTAAGTTATTGTGGAGAGACAAGAATAGAGAAGAAATAACCTGAGGAGTCGAGGACGACATGAAAACTTGATATCCTCATTTGTTCCAGGATTGGTCCAAACTATAAAATTAAGGTAAAGGTGTTTCTTCAATTTTTATTTTATGATGTATGTTACGTATATTGTTCAGTTGACTACAATTTTGTAATTAAAAAGTTGTTATGGTGTCATATGAGATATCTGTATTGGACTTTTCTGCATTTTAGAATTTTTAGATAGTCCATATTATAGGGGAGACTCTGTAGAAACTTTTCCAAAATAATAGTCCAAAATGTTAAGATCTTGTGAATTGAAATAGACATTCGAGGACGAATGTTCCTAAGGGGGGAGGATGTTACACCCCGTAAATGTTAATAATTCGTAAGTGTACACGTGGATCGGTGACGAGTAAGAAGAACTTGACGTGTATGGAAAAATCCTCGAAAGCGGGGCCGGACGGGACCAGTACGCACAGGGCTAGCACGGGGCGCCAGGCCTGCTGCCTTATTGGGAGGTGTGGTAAACCAGGGTGGCAGCCTCAATGGGAGGTGCGAGGCACACCCCTGCCACTGCCCAAGAATGTATATAAAGGCCTCTTCACAATTTAAATCGTATTCCAATTTAAACTCACGGCCAGAGAAGAGGAAACACGAAGGATTCAAGTCATTTTCATCCATTTACGCTGCCAAACACTGTCCAAATTCAAATTAACTTCGGGTATTGAAGTTTAGGATGGCAGGGAGCAATACTACAGAGTTATTTTCATTAAATTCGCCCGGCAAATCGTAAACCCACCGAGCAAAGGCTATCAGAATTGCTCCAAACTGATTTCTATACAATCACGGGCTTCCAGTAAGCATTTCTCCCTTATGAACCCTCGGGAAATAATACATTTTTGGTCATGTTTCGTTAAGTTGAAGTATAGTCAATATTGGTATTAAAAGTTATCATTTTACGTCGAATTTGGTATTTAAATTCATCTCTTTCTCCCAGTATAATGGTTACAGCTGAAGAGAGATAGCGAATACAAGTTGAAACTCGACAGTTATTCAAGAAACAAATATCAAGGTATGTAAGGGTTAACCCTCGGCAAGTATGCTCATCATACAGTGTTACGACTTATGCTCCAGAACAGAAATGATGATTTCATATGTTGTAGATAGTTGCTACCATTAGATTGTGATTAGACATATTGTAATTAGCTATTGCTGGTATATAGAGATCAGACACGCTGTGATTAGCTGCTATCCGAAGATTACGGTTACATAAGTTTTGGTTAGCTGCTAGAAAATGTATATGTATTTTATTAGAATTCTATGTTTGTTGTCAGGCCTAGATCTTAGGAGCTCGCAAGAGTTATTGAGCCTGAGCTGGTAAGTTGAGCAGCATGGGCGCATCTAGGTGGTTTAACTACCATTTTGGCGTCTGTATTGTTAGGAAAGCATGCCTAGAGGCTATTGGCGTATCCCTACACCCCAGGGCCAAAAATTTAGATAGGAAGGCCATGTTTTAGAGTCAGCAACCTAAGGTTGTCTGAGCTGAGTGACAACCTGTCACCCTATTATTAATTACCAGTGATTGTCAGTCTTAGTGGGATTAGCAGTTATCATATAAGTCGCCCAGGAAGCCATCCCAGTCTTCCGGGTTAAATAGACCTGTGGGTACCCTAAGGAAGGGGACCTTATCAGTAGTTAAAGGTCGGGCCAGCACCCCAGCTGGTTTCTAGCACCCACAGGTTTCCAGGAATGGTTAGGTCTATATAAAGTTGTCTATAAGGTTAAGAATCACCCCGAAAAGTAATATAAGATCCGATTGGATCAAGATGAGGCCTAAGGCACTAGTAAGTACCATGTTAGTGTAGTACTGCCCACAGGATAAGGATGTCAGTAAACTTCCTATGGAGGATCAGGGGTCGATCACTCAAAAGCATGTTCGGCCAGTACCAGCCCTACAATTGTCCTAAGTAAAGGGACTGAGTAGTTAGTCATTCGTGACCCCGTAGTTATTATGAGCTATAGATGTCTGGGAAGGACATATAGAGAGTTGTGTTGGACCACTCTAGATCTCTCCCTATTCAGTATAGACTATTAGATATCATGATCACTGTCAGGATCCTCTGATCAGATACAGGTGTACGGCGTGCCTGCTAGCGGCTTTACATATTATCCTAGGGGGAGAGCAGCGGTGGCGTTAGGCCCAGAAGGCCAGTTACACCTTTTGAGTGGCTAGATTAAGATGTTAGTACAGCACCTTGGTTGGGTTTTCCCTTACTTAGGAGCCATCCTTGACCATCCCAGGGTTACTAGCTGTGTCGACTCCCCCTAGGGGCTAGATGACATCACTCCGAGGAGTGATTTGCCATCCGTAAGGGACAAAGACGAGGTAAAAGGTCCTCATATAGTCCATTCCATGGCTGGACTACTCTTATGTTGTATCGGCACACCCCGTTGAGTTCGGTACCCGGGGTATAGACAGCAGGAGTCCACTGAACTCGAACACAGCGACAGTTCAAGGGCCGAGCGGGCTTAGTTGTAGACCGAGGGGACCGGTAGGTTGGATACAGTATCAGTGGAGTCATAGAAACTTGTATATGGGTATATAGATTGAGATGTACTCGCCAGAGCTTATGGGGGCCCGAACGAGTTATTCTATGTTGATTGTACCTTCTGGCTTATGGGGGCCAGGTGAGGTTCTTGTTTGTACTCTTGTATGATAGTTTTAGTTTATAAATGTGTAATTATACAGTCTTACCTTACGTACATGTAGTGTTGGTTAGATTCGGATTACGAATCAGCAGGCGTGCAGGTTACTCTTTTTGCCCTTCTTTCTATTCACTTCCAGTCTTTATTAGCTTATCTATTGCCTTACATATTCGGTACATATTGTGCTGACACCCTCCCTTTGGTGTTGCATTACTTTCCAGCAGGTTTAGACAGAAAGGGTTCAGGATCTCCAGTAGTAGTTGTTTAGAGTCCGCAATTGGGACAACTCCTTTCATTCGGAGTTGCCAGGTTATAGAGATTTCTGTATTTTAGTTATATAGCATTTTGGGTAGTCCAGGGCCCTATCCTAACCACTATTTGTACTCTTAGAGGCTTGCAGACTATAGTCATCAGTCAGTTAGTTGTATGTTGGCCGTGTTGGTCCTTAATCAGTTATGCTTCGTGTGTTTGCCGTGTGGGGCCTAGTATAGTAGCTCATCTTCATTTCTGTTATAACTAGACAGCATGGTGGCCTTATCGGCCCGCATAGGATCCCTTCTATTTGCCTGTTGTTGGTTAGCTATTTTCGTTTACAGGTGGCTATACGGCCTTATTGGTCGTAGGTTGTAGTTACAGCCGAGATATAGCTTATTGTTTTCTTGAATTGAGTCACAGGGTGGCACTAGACGTGCATAAGCCTAACCAGGTCAGTTAGTTGCTAGTATGGCCCCAGGTAACAGTCATGCCTCCCAAAGTGAAGCGTGACAGATTCCTTGCTCTAAACATACCATAAGCTAAATTAGGAGTATTGACTCCAAATCATATGGTAAGCTGATCAGATAAAACTGAGCTAAATCATGAAAACATGCTTAACATGTGTGGGCTTTCCCAAATCTTAAAATCATGCATACTGAAGTAGACTTAATAAGTCAAAATCATGGATTCATACATGGGTAATTTATAAACATTTATTCATGCTAGATATCTTATCATACTTGAAATCATGAATCATAAAACTTACATAATAGGGCATAATTTCTAAAACTTGCAATCATGAATTTGTAATCAATTTGTATATAAAATCTACCTACAAATCTTAAAATATGATTTAAAACATGAGGGAAATTGACCCATAGACACATCATAGAGAATTTTACAAATTGGGTTAAAACCCTATAAGATCATAAACTTGAATTCATGAACTTGAGAAGAAATTTGGGCATGAGAGTTAAAGGAAACTCTCATTCATAGCCCTACATACCTAGGTAAACTGATTATCAACTTGTATTTGAAAACGGAATAAAACTTGAGAAGAATTTGAGGGATTCAAGCTTGATCTTCAAAGGGAAACTCTAAGCTTTGAATGCATGGGAGTCTAAGGCTTTATAATAGGTTAACCCCCCCACCTTAAAACACTCCTTTCATAGCTTAAAACGGCGTAGTTGAGGGTTTAGAAGCATAGGATTTATGAAAATACCCTTACTAATTTATTAGGAAAAACCTTACTGCTAGGTTCCACGACTCACACCACGAGTCATCCACCGATACCACAACTTGTGGTATCGCTCTTTACTTCCTTCCACTTTTTCCTTAGCTCTCAAGCCTTCAAACGATGACTAGATAGGATGGGTCGTTACTCGCCACAATGACTCATCGTTTTCTCTCGTCGTCACCACTAACTTCGTACATATAGCTTCTGGAACTTCCACAAAAGGCACAACAATGAGTCGTTCCTTGCGACAACGAGTCGTTGAACCATCCATTTTCACAGCATCAGCTTTCGCTGCTTCTTCTCACGAGTACAAGCCATGACTTACCATCCAAACCTGACATCTAAGAACAAGCAATGACTCTAAACCTATGATCCGTTACTACTTACTATGACTCGTACTAGGACTCGTTACTACAGGGCCTCCTTCTATAGATACAGACCACGATCAGTCCTACGACTCATTACTCCTCACCACGACTCGTACAACGAGTCATTCTGAGACATTTTCAACCTTTTTCCTGCTGGTCACATTTTTAATCCTGAATCTAGTCTTAGGGACTTTTAGGGTATTACAGTAAGCGAGCTAGGGTCATCATGAGGCCAGTGATGTCATGGTGGACTACGACGTGCCCTTTGATCCTTTGAGGATGAAGAGAGTGATAACGTTCAAACTCAAACCTCCTGATAAAGTATGATACAGATGTTGTCAATAAAGAATCCAACTAAGAGGTTGGGGTCGAACCCACAGGGAATATGAAAGATCTAGACTAATGCCAATAAGTGAACTTATTGGTAAGTTATCTCCAAATTGGGGGTTTTAAAAGAAAGCAATAGTAAACAAGATTATAACTGTGAATTAAATCAAGATTTGCAAATAACTTGGGCATGTGTTCCCCATGAGTTCATAACTACTTTAGGTATACACATGTGATTAATCCCAATGCTTACTTGTAGAACTGATGACTAGGGTTTATCCAAATGACTGGTTTGTCCCTATTGGATAACTATATTCAATCACCGGGTCAGGTCTCATGAGCGATTTCAAACTAACCATTATCAATATGTTCCAAATTTAACACTCTTTCAACCAAAACTCAAGTTAATATAATGATCATCAAGACCAAGGCTTTGTTGTAATTCTCTTTTCCTAATCTCTACCTCTCTAGGTTCAAGCAAGTAAAGAATTCGGGTAAGTCCTAACGTTGTACACTGTTAAGAAATGTTTAAGCATGAAGAGAATACGGGAAAGTCCTAACATTGTACACTGTTAAGAAAGGTTTAAGCATGAAGAGAATACAATACAAGCTTTGTGCATTGGTTTTAAATCACTTTTGTGCAATCCTAGTTTGTTAATCCGCCATGATTCCCAAAACCCCTAGTTGTGGAGGTTTTAGTCTCTCATGGTTGTATGATTTTGATATGCATTCATAGACAAATACATAATTAAATACATATAGCAATAGTTGAGAGAAAAACTTCTTTGAATATGCAAGAATAATCTCAAGAACAATTGATAAAGAAATCAAGAATTGCTCCCAAGAACTTTTAATCACACGTAAACTACTTAATTCTATGTTCTCTATTGATTCTCTATTGATTGTTAATGAAAATAAAACATAAAAGGTATTTATACATACATCAAAAACCTTAACAGGGAGATTTTCCATAACTGGTGTCGGTGCCACGACTGGTCATATGACTCATAGTAGGATTGTACGGGTTGTAACTGCCTCTCGTACGTCCTTAGATTGATGAAGCTTTGGCTAAGTGTTGGGAACTGGTACAACTCTTACCTTCTTCCTACAAGCCATACAATGCAACTGTGGCTTGGTCCTGAGAACTCTGACATCTTCTGGAATGCTTCACGAGTGTTGTGGTACGACTCGTACCTTCTTGCCACGACTCGTACTACCTGTAATGTCTGAAATTCCACCAATTCTTGAATAGTCACTGGAGCTCATCATGGCTCATGGTATAGGTTGTATGTATGTGCTACTACTCGTGGTTTCCACCCGTACAAGAGGTTCTCTTGTGCAAATTCTCTGAAGTTTTCCACGACTTCAATTATGGCTCATATTGAGAGTCGTATATTGTCTTCTTCTCTATTCAGCCTTCTGAACTTTATCACGGTTCTCAGTATGGCTCATAAAATCAAGGTACGGCTCGTACTAAGACGGGTACTTTAGCTGATTTTCTGCATTTTCAGGCTTTTTTCACATCTTTGCTCCACATTATTTTCCCTGAAATCAAAGTAAAAGTGTCTTATATCCATATAAACATAATTAAGTCCATGCTATTTTCTCAGTTTTAAGCTTCGAAAGTGTTGTAAACTCACAGTATATCAGAGAGCTCTAGGGAGAGGCTGAAAGAAGAGGAAGACTGCTTCTACTGAAGGAGATGGTGGGCCAGCACTTCTAGACCTGTGGGGCCTTTTGAGCGAATAGAGTCCGAGATGGCTGCCATGCGTGAGTTATTGGGAGGGTTTCCTAGACCCTCTTATAGCATATGTCGACTTAGGGGAGATGCAGGGTGCAATTTTTTCCCTAGCTCAGGCCCATGTGGAGCTCCAAGAAGACTTGGAGAGAGAGGGGGGAGGCGGTGTTCTCGGGACAACCTGATCGTCCGGATGTGGAAGGGGATCAAGAAGATCTTGAAGACCCTCTCTCCTAGTTCTAGGACACCCCAGGAGACCAGGCAGAACCTCCTAGAGTTATCCTTCCTCAACGGGTTTAAGGAGGGAGTGAACGAGGATGCCAACAGTGGCAGTGATGAGGCCTCCAGCTATATAGGGTCGTGGTGTTCCCCTCTCCCCTACTTCCCCTTCTTTTATTATCGTGATTTGGGTAGCCCCCATTTGGGGCTTGTAAGACAATTTAATTTCTCCTTTCTTATTTTTGAATATTGGTATTTGATTTCTATTGGTTGATAGATGCTCGTTTGGCATTCTTAGACAATGATCGTGTTTCGCCCCTTTTTATATCATATTGTTGCTTGTTCTTAATCTGTATGACTTGTTTTTCATTATTTCCTTGTAATTGTTGTCATTCAAAATGGGGGATTCTAGAATTTTGGCATTCTTCCTGACCGTGTCCGCTACAGTGGTCTCCCTACTGTTGCAATGGTCCCGATATGGAGGTACATCACTCACTGCAGCGAGGCATATCCCGCTGCAGGGAAACTCGCTAAAGTTGAATACCCGTGGGAGTTCTTGTCCCTCCGGTCAACTCAATTTAACCCCGAACACCAATTTATCTCATATCCTAAATAATCTCACATAGTCAGGTACCAATGGAGCCTGTAAAGATACCAATTGGAATCCCCCAGATACCAATTGGACTCAACTCAGACGATTGACATTTTTTACAGCATGATGGGAAATAAATAAAGCAAACACCTCCTAGATGCCTTATAGCTTCCTGAAGATTTGATATGGATATCCACACACCAATTCTCAGTGACTACTTGACATTGCTCTTGTACTTCAAAGACCAGTAACCTAGACACTCTGATAGCAACTTGTCACGACCCAAATGGGCAAGTCGTGCGGGCACCTATATCGATTCTAGCTTGACAGAAGAACCCTACTCTTAACCAACGCATGAAGTAAATTCAAGACTACTTAACTTGCATGAATGCAAATGATTTCAAAATTAAAATGATATTTTTCGAACCCTGATCTCCCCAAGATCTAGTCTAGACAGGTACAAGAGCTCTAGCATAATACTTGACAAGATAGATGACACAGCTTTGTCTAAGAAGAAGAACACGGAAGTTGATGCTAAGTACTCTATGTCAATCAAGAAACTTCAAATCTACCACAACCTACACCCAAAAGGTGTAGTAAGGTAGTATTAGTAAACCACACGTACTGGTCGGTACCATCGCTGACTAAGATTAGTTCACATAACAACATAGTAATTAACATGCAATCAACCAATTCAATGCACAACTGTTTCAACTTACAACTAATTTGTCGGGATTACTAGCTACAATATCAATGTTATTAAACCGTCAATTCCTCATACAAGAACCCTATCACTTAGCATTCATCCTAATTACTAATTTGTATTCCTCATCCCCCTACGGCAGGTATTTCTAACCGCCACAGCGATCTTGCTGTTAGGAAACTGGCCCGCTGCGGTGCCATTTTACTTAATCAATAGCTCTATTTTAGATTATTCAGTTCTATTTCATTTCACCGTGTAGCCATCACCACATGTTTACCTTATTTACACTCCCGTTATCACTGACCAAGTTTGTCCTATTATATGATGACCTATTTATTCACCTTACAGAACTAACTAACCTACTTGACTTTGTACATGAGTAATAAAATGAAACATGCGGTCTCCTCATACTCCACTATTTTTCTTTTTTAAAATCTTCATTCTACCTCCTATAACTCACAATGACCTCTTTGACCAAATATTCAAATTAAAAAAACACACAAGAAAAGCATCAAATCATACCGATGGAGTCAAATCCTCCGCGATTAAATACACGTAGATACCTGTTTCTCCACCTCATAATTATGTCATATAATACCAAACTTATACCGTATCACCATAAATTGCGCTCCAACTGTGTCCTTCACATCAACCTAAATCATGTTGATATATGTCGTATCACACTTGTATACCTGTACCTCTTTGTCATTATAATCGTACGTTTATAATCCCTTACCCGCACAATCTCTGATCTCCCAATCACACCATCGATGATACGCTGGGCACACGCCTCTATCACATTATTATACACATATGCCAGAGGGTCTTATGTTGGTCATTCCAGTCATGACCTGCAAGGAACTCTAGAAATTCATGTATTGTACACCCATCCATATGAGATCTTTATCATACATGTTTGTGTACTCATGTTTGTACACCTAGTCATATGATCATTTATTCATACCTATGTATGTACCTCATACCACTCTTTCGGATGCTCACTTCGGGCACGAGCTACTCATATCCAAGCCCTTACTCATAGCTTGATCATACAATTTACTCATCCAAATCTAATCTCGACCCTAGGCCTCTTTCCTCAGCATTTAAATAATTTACCTTCCGATTATGACATACCTCTTCATTCACTTGCTTGCTTATCACAGATTCCATTGATCATTTTAGACACAACATATCATAGTTAAAATATCAATAAATCATACACAAACAAGAATTACACCCCTAGCTCGAGTCTATCTTATAACCAGTCAATTATTACGTTATTTATATTTGAAATTCTATGATGAGGTACAAATTGTCCTACTCGCGAGATTGGGTTCTGCTACAGCAACATTGATGCCGCTACCGCGATCTCGTTGCAGTAGCTCCAAGACCGTTGTAGCAATACTACTTAGGCAGTACTCAGATCAGTTTTTCTCCAAGATTTTCCACAGATTCTTTCTTCAAAATCTCTCACCCCCCTATACATAAACTACATGGATTTACCTTATAATTACCCTACCTTCTTTCTCAAGCAATGACAATCGATTTGTTATAGTCATAACGAGCATAGACACAATGTAACAAGGAAAATCTTACTAGCCCCGTAGCTCGCTTTCACCCATAATTCATGGGTCACGATTCAAGATATGCAATAATTATAGCCCACCCCTCAATGTTCACTCTCCGCATTATATAAGTGAAGGTTTATGACTGACCGTTCAACATTATAATTTCGGAGAAGAAGGACTATATATATAGGTATATCGACAAACAATGTCT
Source organism: Datura stramonium (assembly GCA_018107945.1). Classification (NCBI taxonomy): domain Eukaryota; kingdom Viridiplantae; phylum Streptophyta; class Magnoliopsida; order Solanales; family Solanaceae; genus Datura; species Datura stramonium. The sequence continues at coordinate 412,382 of JACEIK010000406.1, read as the reverse complement.
GAAGATCATTACACCTAAAAATCAACCCACACCCACTTACACCATCATTTATAGTTTATTCCTATTTTTAACCATAACCTATGAATGTTCACATCATCGGGATATCACCACCACTTTTCTATTTCCTTCGCCCCCAGATGCATACTGATTATAACCATTTAATAATAATTTACTCAAAATTTCTCCCCCTACTCATCAATAGCACATCAAACATATGCACATAAATATTTTGCTAATAAAAGTCTAACATAAAAGTGAATAATCCATAGCCTACCTGGGCGCCAAGCTATTGTCGAGACGTTCTCGTGTGTATGTTTGCATCTGTTATGAGTGCTTGCAGGGAATCACAACTACGGGGGTGAAGTCTTTCCTTCTCTAACCTTCTTGTTTCTCTCCTTGTCCCAAAAATCCCACTTTATGGTTTCTAGGCGTTTTTATTTAGCCGCCTTTTAAGAATTGGTATTTAAATCCTAATCAATACAGGATTTGTGGAATCCTGGTCTGGGTCGTCCACCGCAGTGAGGGAATGTCCGTTGCAGTGATGCTGCTACCGCAAAAATGATCTGCCACAATGGTCCTACACCTAGGCCCACCTAATTAACTTAGCCCGTTCGACATTGTTCGTCTCATAATCTTTTATTTCCTGGGGCTTCGTTCAAGCTTGCCAAAATTTTAAATTCATCTGTATTAGGTTTTCGGGGTGCTATAACGGTCAAGAGGGTCGTTACAATCTAATATCACAAGGGATCAATTCAATAATCAAGAAGTCTCACAAAGAATACCAACTTATATTATGAAATGCATATAATATGAAAATGATATGCGAGTCAATGCACTAATACACACACTCCACCTCTGTTGGTTGGTCATTACTCGTGAGGTCTATGTACTGCATTCAAGTTCTGCCTATAGACCATTTAGAATACCCAAATGAAAGATAATTGTGTATCATAACCATATCTTAATACTCCAGATCCTTCCCTTAGGCCATCAAAGAAAGACCATACGATTCACTCATGTACTATGCATGTGAACTCATATGAAAGTATGAATAAATGCCTCAAATACGAGAGACATTGAGCCATGAACAGATATAGAATAACTTATCATCAAATCAAAACTTCAAGTATGTTTAGAATCATGAACTGTAGATGTCAAGCCAATCAAGTAGTTTTGTAACAACTAAAAGCTCATATGTAATGCTCCCAATATACATTAATGTCATAAATTAGTCAAAACAGTCAATATCTTATTTCTACCCATATCATGGCATGGTACCCATATAAGTACTCAGCATCTCACTTATACAGGATCCCAACATCCTTAACCCATCATATAAGCATTAACTGACACAATATTTTATAGAGTCTAGAAAGTCTCAACTTGCCTTAGGTCTGAGCACCAAAATATCAAGTTATGGACTTGCTCTTCCGTAATGCCTTCAAATGATATCAATCTAGTCAAATATGTAACCTACATAAGTATACAATTCTTTATACACCCATATTGCTATACTTCTATCTTGTTCTGAAAAGTCAACCCTGAGCTCTCAATGTAAAAATAAAAAAAATTAAATCAATTTACCCATAATACAAAGGTATCAAATATAAAATAATATTAAAAACCGAGTTTGAATTGGACTCCAAATCATCAAAATATGATTATAATTTTAGGTATATAAATATCCAAATTTCTAATCCCCAAATACAGATTAAAAAAGGCAATTAATTGATGGAATAGAAAGAAAACATCAAAATCAAGGTTAGAATCTTACCCTCAAGACAATTCAAGGAAATAGCATCAAAAATCGCCCATATCCAGGATCTCTAGCTCCCAAAATCGATTTTTGAATAATGAAATTGAATTACAAAAAAGTCATTGTTTCAAGCCTAGGTATTCTGCAAAACCGGACTCCTAGTTTCCCCTGCGATCTTGCCGCAGACAATCCATCGGAGAAGTAACAGCACTTAATCCATGCCACCCTCATTGAAGCAAAGAATCTAACACAATCTTGACCTCACAGGTGCGTTATTTCCTTAATGAAGTGGATGCACGGATGCAGAAGGGTCCTCGCCAAAGCGGACACGTAGATTCGTAGAGGTCCTCGCAGAAGAGGACGCTCCTCACCCCTCCCATGTTCACAGAAGAGGAACTTCTTTGCTGAAGTGGAGAAAGGCTCGTTAGTTCAGCTACACCATATACAACTGAACTAGCAAAGATCCAAACTCAACCAGACTTGGAATCGACCGTCATAAATCATTCAAAATCACCTGGGTACAAATGAAATATGCAGATTGACCATAAAATACATTTCAAACCCTATTGAAATCATCAAATCACCAATTTGAAGTTATCTTGAACAAATGTGGACCCTTGTCAACTCTAATCTTTAAAATAAACTAAAATCCAATCAATCACTCAAACCACTCCCCAAATCCTTTGAGATCCATACCAGCCATCCAATTAAGTCATAAATCACCCTCCTACGCGATAACCCAAAATGTTGATTTTGTTCAAACTTTTAAAACTAAAAATCTTATCTGAAACTCATTCGATCACCTCAAGAATCATGTCACCCATCTCCGCAAGTCACAAATGACATCATGAAGCTGAGTAAAGAATAAAAAAAAGCAGAAAATCTAAAACGATCATGAAGATCGCTATATTATACACCACTAAAAGAGTATTTTCGGGAGATTTTTATGAAATTTGATGGAGAAGAAGTATCGAGTATACATTCGGATATATATATTGTGAAGTAACATGTATACATTTTGATAAAAATTTTGTCAATTAGTAATATGCATTCAAATATACATNGCATTCAAATATACATCTTGTGAATTAAGAAATATACATTCAATTCTACATGTTATGTAATAATAGATATACATTCAGATATACATATTGTGAAGGACTAGACAAACTTTTATGCATGTATACATTATGAAGGATCGATGTGAATGAAACCATCTTCAATAATGTATATAAATGATGAAAATGTCTATAGTGTAGTGCATATACAAAATAAGTCAATTCAAGATACACATACATATTACATAAATATATAGGACTCTATACTCCTTTTTATACCCAACAATTTATTAGTTTCATTAAATGGGTACTAATTTATGTATATCAAAATTATATAATGTATATCACCTATTGTATACAATATATTAATATTGTATATAAGAAGTTGATCTAACTTTGAATTTTGCTCCCTATTATTATGTTCATATTAATTTATATTATGCCTGACATAGCATGATTTTAGAGAAAAAATATCCTGTCCAACGTGATTTAGGAGAAAAAAATATTTTGCTCAGCACGATTTTAGAATATAAATATGAAATTGGCTACATAATATCATTAATTTTAGGTATGATTTTGTTAAACACATTTTGAGTCATAGGATGTCAATTTTATGTGGGGAAGTTGCATAAATACCAGTAAATGAGTAAAATATTTCATAATTTGCAACTGTTATCTAAATTACATAATCTATAATATATACTCTATGAATAAGGAATGTTGCTATGAATAAAAGGTTATAATAAGGAGTTTTCTATATTAGTGATAACGAATTAAATAAATATATATCAACACAAATCAATTACTTTTCTAAAAAACTTCAACATATTCAGGTATCATTTATTCCATAAACAAGTATATTACTATTTGTATGGTATATATTATACGATGGGTCATTAGCATGATTGCCGCTATTTTGAAATGATCTTTAATTTTTTCCCTCAAATTTATGTTCTTTAAATTTTGATATTTCACACTTTAAGTGACAAATAATAGTCAAAAATGCCTCTAATAATAAAAAAATAAAAATCGCAGGGCATAAGTTTTGGACAAGTTATGCCTCATGGCATAAATTCACACAGTTTATGTATTAGGGGCATAAGCTTAGTAGCATGACACAAGTTCAACAACATGAATTTGTGCCTGGGGCATAAGTTCAATAGTATGAATTTGTGCCTAGACATAAATTCAGCAACATGAAATTGTGTTTGGGACATAAATTCAGCAACATGAAATTGTGTTTAGGACATAAATTCAGCAACATGAATGAGTTTATGTTTGAGGCATAAATCAACAGCATGAATGAATTTGTGCTTGGGGCATAAGTTCAGTAGCATGAATTTGTGTCTGAGGCATAAATTCAGTAGTATGAATGAATTTGTCCTTGTGACATAAATTCAGCAACAAGAATTTGTACTTCGGGAACTATTTCAACAGCATTAACTTGTATCTTCTAGGGCTAATCTATGTCTGACAATTTTTTTTTAATAATATTAAATGTAAAGGTATGACATACGAATTAAACAACACTTAATTTATTCCTTCAGGCGAATATTCTCTAAAAAAAATTGTCTAGAAAAATTAAGTTATAATTAAGGATACTTTGAACATAATTTTTTTTATTAAATTAGTTGTAAACGTTTGAGAGGTAAAATTAAAGACCACCGTAAAATAGGACAGTCCGTGTAAAAACTTATTATACAATTCAATGAACAAATATATTATTGTACTAAGATATTGCAT
>JACEIK010000406.1:327922-366282 GCA_018107945.1 Datura stramonium | reverse complement strand
CCTTTAATTAATGTCATTAACTAACTTTCTTAAAGGTTTGTCACACCCTAAAAAAATTATTTATTTTAAAATGAAGAAAATATCATGTAAAAGAAATAAATAACATTCTATGACCATTATTTCCTATGCACTTATTTCCCTTAGAAAGTTCTTTCATTCTTCTCAATGCACCAACTTTTTTTCCCAAGATCACTTTCATTCACATTAATTTTATCTTTCTGTATATTTTATCAAATTCAACATATGTATGTTTTCGCTCATTATTTTATTTTGCATCATTTTTTTACTTGATTAATCTTCATTTCTTCTGTCATTACTTCACCAATTTATATCTTTCATTTACTGCCATTATTCGCTACCAAAGGAAATAATGATCAACAACTTAATAGATATATAAACTAACCTTTTGCATCAAATCCAACCTTTCGTCTCTATCCATTTCATTTTTCAAAGTTAATCTTTTATATCTATCTTAATTTCTCTTTCTTTCTGCCTTTAACCCAATACCATGTCAACTATCATGACAATATTATTGATCAAGACCAAAATTAATATCTTGATTGGGTGAAATGCAGGAAGATTTTCCAGAAATACTTTCAGAAACTCTCTAGCCATTAGTACTACCTCTAAAGGAGGGGTGTCAACACTAGTGTTGCAAACATATGCCAAATACGAGAGACAACCCGTCTCAAAAAATCATTGAACTTTCAATAATGATATAACTTTCTTCAGATAAAGACTCTGGGTACACCTCCACTCTAGCCTGGGGATACGTGACATGGTTATTGTGACCGTCTTGGCATTACAACCAAGAATCACATGATACAAAGAAAACCAATATATGCCCAGAATGACATTAAAATCTACCATATTAAGAATAATCAAGTCTACCTAAGTATTATAACTCAACAAAGTCACAACACATGATCGGTACACCCGATCCACCACTAAGGAATCACCCACCTGAGTAGAAACACATAAGGATATAAAAAGAGAATCACACATCATATCAAAAGTCAAAGCGAAATATGCAGACACATAAGATAAAGTAAAACCAAGATCAAATAAGATTGTAGCAGGCCGATGGTATACTGGAACTACACCTATGATAACTGCATCGAACACCTCTGCCTCTGGTGTACTATAAAATGCATAGCAATGAGCGATCAACTTCGGCCCCAGTAACCCTTCTACTACCACCTCATTCAATATGTGTCACACCTCTACCTATCTGGGAACCACCATACCCCTAGTCGACGATGCCAGGACTCTGGAAGGAGTTTGAGAATTTTGCTGCTGCTTTTTCTAGCTAAGATGCGGGTGATCCCTCTTGAAATATCTGGGATCACTATTAGAGAAATGTCATGACTCGAGTTTACACCCTAGAAGAGACATGGTACTTAGAATCACAAGTGACCCCAAGAAAACCCAGGGCATGACATAACACACCTATGATATGAGTTTCTAAATAAACTGAGCAGAACATAACTGAAATAACGAAACAACTGGTTCTAAGTAACAACATAATCCAAGTTAAGTAAATACATATGAAATTTGAACTTAAAACATCAATCTGACATACTAACTGAATATCTCCGAAAGCCTTTGCTAAAAGATGAGTTACTGGCACAAGCCCCCATCTAACTCTAAAGTCTGAAAAGCTAGAAAATCAATAGCTGATATCAAATCACCGGCCCTCGAAAGATGAGAACTCACCACTGTCAAGTGCTGGAAATCACTGGGAGAAACTAACTACGTTGCTGAGGCTGGGTACCTGAGCCTATATCATAATATGATATAGCACATGGAAATACGCGATCAGTACTTTGAATGTACTGAGTATACGAGATGTAAATAAAACATAAATGTACTAGTAACTCATAAACTGAATTAAAATGACATGTAGAGACTCTATTTGAAATCATAAATATAGCAAAAAGTCTGACATATATAAAAATACTGTAAGAACTAATAAACTGAGTTAGAGTTATAAGCATATCTTGAAACCTGATAGACTGGAATGGTCTGAGGACTTTGACTGTATTGTACTATGGGAGAGCCTATAACCGACATATAACTACGTGAGCTAGACATGGAGTTCAATATACACACCCCATCGAAGAAAGCCCACTATACTGGAAACCTAGGTGCGCTGAAACCTAGCTTGCTCGTTGCTAAGTACTACTCCCAATTGAAAATATAATTATATCTAACTGTGCTGATAGCTCAAAACTGATGTCCTAAGACTAAGTCAGAACTACTTATCTGGAAGTGTCTTGAGAGTCTAAAGGACCTGAAAGAAACTGATGTTTTACGACTTGTCAGAGCTGCTTTATCTAAAAGTGTCATGACAGTCTAAGGAACACTGAACATATGAGCATACTGAGAACATTGATTGTCAATCAAAGCATTTACGCTAAAATTCATATTAAAGTGAAAATATCATGATAATACAACATTTTTTCATGGAAGTTTTATTCAAAAATCATGGTAAAGATCAGGACTAGGAAAGCATACTAGATAAATGAAATCAAGACATGAATTTTATCTAGTAATCATCATGGAAAACTTGAAGAATTATTAAGATTAAGGAATTCATAAGCTAACTGAAAAACCCTATCTTCTTATCCCCTAAAGGGCTGGAAATTATTAAGTTTTTTTGAAAATAATTTAGGACACAAGGGTGAAAAGGAACCCTTGTTGAAGTCCCACATACCTGTAGGGGAATTCCCTGAGAAAATAGTTGAGAAGATGAGGAGAAGATTGAAACTCTTGCTCTTGCCTTGAACTACCTGTCTGAGTCTTTACGAAGGAAATTCTGAGAGTGTGAGAGAGAATGATGGGGAATGTCAACTAATTCCCTTTAACCCCTGAATATTTACCCCCAAATGATGTATTTTAGGAGATAAAATAGCATAAAGTTACAAAAATTCCCCTGAGAAAAGGTTTGAGAAACTACCTGTACCGACTCAATGGGTCATATAACGAGTCATTGATGGTGACCATGACTTGTTGGGACCAGTCGTTGGTCTCGGGTCTTGGAAAATACAGTTTTTGGACTTGACCAATGGATGGGAATAATGAATTGTTAGATGGAACAACTAGTCATTGGTTCCGCTTGTTGTCACTGAAAGGGTTTTGAACAAATTCTGGATATCCCCCAGTGGACGAACAGAACGACCCATTTTCTAAAACAATGGGTCGTTGTTTCCATCTGTTTTCACTGGGGAAAGTTTAAATAGTTTCTGGACTCCTCCCAATAGACAGATAGAATGACCTGTTAGTTGAAACAACATGTAGCTATTTCCACCTATCATCAATGGAGGGATTTCTAACCCATTCTGGATTTCGTATAACGGCTCTCTAGGATGAGTCGTTATATCAAACAATGACTCATCATCTAGCTCGTTGTTTGGGAGAAGAGTTTCTATCACATTATAGACTTGAAAAAACAGGCAATACAATGACTCTTTACCACTAACAATGGTTCATTGTACCACTCGTTGAATCTAAGTGAGGAACCTGCTAGAAAATTAATGTCATGACCCGCCTTTGGGGGTATGACTGGCACATGGTGCCCTTCTAGGACCTGAACTGCTAGACTACCGAGCCTAAGCACATCTGGTGCCTGGATGGCTCTAACTCAAATTCACGGAATCAACGGGCTATATAACGGTTGTAAACACAGCCTCTGGCCAACTAGGCCTATAGCCACCTGTACTATAACATCAGCTAACCAGAATCACACTCATATAGGGAACCCTATGCGGGCCGACAAGGCCACCATGCTGTCGCCACCATGCCGTCTAGTTATCTCTAAATCAAGAACAAATGCCGAATAATACGTGGACCGGCAAGGTCACCACTACTAACTGGATACGGCCCCACACGGCCAACATAACAACAATACTAAATAGCTAAACATACGCACGACCCCACACGAATCGGCACAACTAACTGGCTGTGTGAGATATATACACAACTGCAAGCCTCTTAGAATATCGATAAGCATGCAGGCCTGACAGGCCCCGACCTACCCGTATCTATATAACAAAATAAAATGATGTAAAACCTCGAATATCAAGCCTGGATGATAGGGAGCTGATGACTCTGCTACCGGCTAGATCAAGGGGAGGGATCGGCTCCGTCTATGGTAAGTATCGCAGTAAGTAATGCAATACTAATGGGCGTCACATTCACCGGTACCTAGTATGTGAAGCAACCGAACATAATTGAATATAAGCAACATAATTAGAAATTCAACAAGAAGAAGTATCTCGAAACTGTTCGGATTGATGGAATTCAAACAAGCTTATTCAGATCAAGTAAGGTAGGAGCATACCTGTCCTCATGGCGACCGCCGTCTATCAGCTAAAAGATATCAAGTATATACATATATATAACAAACAAGGACCTATACTGTAATTTCCATAGTTTCCAAGGTGCCAAAACTAACAAACAATCTATATACCCCTACCCGGTCAAACCATCCAAAAGTAAATCACCAACTCATCTACTAACTACGAGCACCTCTACCGCCCCGGGTTTCCGGCTCGACTATGACCTCTGGATATAAGTAACTATGTCCGAGCCCGGAAGGACTCCCGTACTCAACTCCGTACTCCGTGACTGTGACTCCGTGCTCGTAATGCTAAGGCCGATCACCCCCATGGGCCGGGAAATGCTCCATCCCATCTTTGTCCTAACAAGTGGCGGCATACCACTCCTTAGAGTGGCGTATCCCCCCCTCCCGGTGGGTCGACATAGTTACCAACCTGGGGGCTAGCGAGACGCTCAAAGGGTGCCCTCATAACACAAACAGTCTCAACAAACAATAATCACGTATAGCAAGCATGTTTGACTAAAAAATACTATCTCAGATTCTGAGTTCTTATTCTAAACTCTTTTTCTGCTTTAAACTGATTCTTATATCGAACTATACTATATCCGTATATCATCCGACTGCCTCATATTGCTTTACTAACTTTCATTCTAAATATATATCATAATATTATAAAACATGCTTGCTAGATTCATATTGGACTCAATTCTCGATTTCTGAATTCTTTCTTCTATAGTTCACGCTATTTGCTATACTGGATTACTAACTTGCCGAAGGAATTAGCTTTACATAACTTCGCCCGGATTTCTCGACTAATTGGCGTAGTTTGGCCAATACTACCGTTTCTCCCAACCGCATTCAGAGCAGTAAGTCAATTAGAACTAAATATGCTAATATTCTAGAAGAAAATATCACTTTAAATATATATATAGCCCAATTTGGCTTATCGAAAACAATGAAAACTCATTATTTCTCGAAAGTCCTAAGGAGAAATACTCACTTTAGGGCTAGAATATATTAACACCAATTTATAATTCCACTTACCTTATTCGGTAGGATTGACACCTCTGACTGCCTTCATTGTGCCCAAATCCAGAGGGCTGCTCCCCACGCTAATACCGGTATCCGGGAGTTAATTTGAGCTTGGATCGCTTGACTCGCACCTGGCTGAATATTATAAGGAATCCTCATTCTCCCCGTTTTACTTCGCGTTCTCTGAAATTATATGATGAAATAAAGATAAAACCGAAATTGGAGGCTTTAGTATAGTTGGGACCTATGTCGTACTTCCGTCGAATGCGATTTATATATATCGCATTTTCAAGGCGACGCACGACTTGGCGCTTGTCCGGTCTCTCCTGTGGCTCTTTTCTCGCACGTATGGCATTCTAAAATTCTTAACCAACATGCGAATAGGCCATCTACATGTTAAAAATTTACGAGGTGTAATAATTAATGACCGACTTAACGGGTTGTTTGTGCCTCTAACAATGACTCATCTGACGAGTCATTTTGAGGAAGATTTTATGGTTTCTTTATGGTTTTTCTTTTAGTTCAAGTCTCGGGGTTTTATCTAAGGAGCTTTTAGATGTTATGAGAAACAAGACCTGTGAACTACTATCCGGTATAAGGAACTGAATAACCTCGAAGAGCCAACATAGCCTGAAGGCATCTAAGAGTAACCTTAAGAACTTTGATATGAATTATAAGATCCCGATACGGACATATTTATGCCCGTTGCCATTTTTACCCATATTTGATCATGTTTTGAGTCTTCATAACTCTTAATTTATGCTTAAATTCGTGTATGAGTGTGTTTTATGCGCTAACAAATGATTTGAGTTGATTTGATCTAGAAACTAAGAAAAATGGGCTCTAAATGATGCAAAGAATGAAGGTTTGAGGAGTCACAGGGTCCGGGCGCTATGGCTGGCGTCTCGGACAAAGTCCCAAACTTCAGGTTGGGGCAATGGCTGGTGCGCCACGCCATCCCTTATACTTCGAGAATTTCACTTCACAAACTTGGCGAGATGAGTGGCGCCACGCCCGTGAGGTGTGTACGACTTAGAGAAATTTGACAAACGCCTTGAGAGATAGAGGAAGGGGTGGAGGAGGGGGCGCCAGGCCTGGTCCCGAGCTAAAATTATTGGAAATTTGACCTGGCCCATGGTGAGATACATGGGCAGCGCGCAGGTCATTCCGGCGTAAAAGCCGATTTTAAAGCCAAGTTTTGAAGTATGTAATTATTTGAAGGCTCATCTATAAATAGAGGCCTTAGGTCATTTGTTAAGTAGCTTTTGACATCTTGGAGTAGTCTTTAATCATTTTTTACATTCTGTAGTTCGTTTTATGAAAACTTGAAGTCGCTTGGAAGAAAGACAACAGCTCTACAACCAGGTTTTCTTCTTTACTTCTTGTATTTTCCTACGATCATGACTAAATATTTGCTTTTTCACTTTTCCATCACCGGAACTTTAAGCTGAAATAGTGACCGTGTGGTTGGTCCAAAACACTTGCCAATTTTAGGGCAAGCTGCACGCAGGATCCCATAGGCATTATGATGTTTGTAGAGCTAAGTGAATATTTCGACTAATGTAACGTTTCAGATGAATATATCAAGATAACTCTATTCCATTCTCATCGAATGTAGAAGCCATGAGTGGCTTCAAAAATGCTTGCAGATCCATCACTACTTGGGAGATCCCCTCTCCAAACAAGTTCATCAACTGATTTTTCTTCGAGAAGAAATCAAAGAATCGAGGGGAAAGACTTCCGCATTCAAACAGAAGATGGAGAAACGCTAGCTCAAGTATGAACATTGCGTGGTTACTTGAGGGATTTTCCATACCACATGTAACCTAAGGAGATAATTGGCAACTCATGAGGGTCTCGAATCCCAAGTCGAAGATACTCCTAGACGCTACCACAAAGGGATAGATTTTTTCCAAAAGGTATGATGAAATGGAGGCTCTCTTGAACCTCATGTCTCATGGGGGAGTCGATTATCAAGACTCAAGTAGAGGATTTGCAACAACAAAGGTGTCGGGAAAGCTTGAGGTGGATGGTGTTGCAGCAATCAAAGAAGATATTAGCCAGCTAGTGAATGTGATCGCAAGTTGGTGACCACACCAAACAGAGGCCATGTGCAGCAGGTACAAATCTCACCACCATCATGCGCGAGGCGTGTGGAGAAATCTCAGGCTTATTCAAAGGTCTTCTTAATCCCGGTTTGTTTATTTTGTGGGACAACAAGGTTGTGGTGGAGGTTTTGAGTGTGTAATGACTATAATTAGGGTACCGGGATGGAGAAAATCTCACTGGAGAGGCAATCAAAACTTCCAAAGGCCTAGAAGACTTATCAAAGGCCACAGGCCAATAGCGTAGCAGTTATCTTGAGAAGACAATGAATCAATAGCTGGTGCAGCAGATGCAAGTGATCAATGTACGCCAAAAGTCCATCCATGAGCTTGATAGGAATATGGGGCAATTGGCCCTACAAATGTAACAACAGACACGTGGGCACTTCCGGTAACACCGGTGGTACAGCCCCAAGGAAAATGTGAGCGCTATTTCTTTGCGTAGTGGTAAAGAGCTAGGTGAGGCCATCCCCCCAAAAAGAAAAAGTTAATGAGGAACAAGCCGTGAGTTCTAAGATCGAGGTGGGGGAGTCTAGCAACTCACAATCAAAAATTGTGGTAGCTAGATCACCTCCTCTATTCCCTCAAAGGTTGAAGAAGAAGACAGAGGACACAACTTCTATTAAGTTTCTTGAGTTGTTAAAGTAGGTTCATGTAAATATTCCGTTGGTGGAGCTTTTGCAGAAAGTCTCGAAGTACGCCATGTATCTTAGGAATATTGTAGCCAATAAGAGGAATCATATAGAGTTTGAAACCGTGTCTCTACGTAAGAGTGCAAAGCTTACCAAAACAAGAATAAAATTCCTAAAAAGCTAAAGGATCCCAAGAGCTTCACTATCCCTGTCACTATTAGTAGCAAGGAAGTTGATTCATCCTTATATGATTTGGGTGCGAGCATCAATTTGATGCCTCGCATTCCGTTCGAACTCGAATTAGGTGAACCACGCCCTACCATAGTGACGTTGTAGCTTGCAGATCGGTCTCTAGCCTATCCTGAAGGAATCATTGAAGATGTCTTGATTAAGGTAGGACCTTTCATCCCCGCCTAGTGGACTTTATAACTCGGGACTATGAAGCGTATGCACAGCCTCGCTTTGGGGAGAAGATATTTAGCCATCACTAACACTGTGATACATGTTTAGTCGGGCAAGATTTCTATGAGAGTAGATGGTCAGGAGGTAATGTTTGAAGTGTTTAGAGTAGTACGAATTCCACCTCACTATGAGGACTTCAAGAATCCGGGAGGGAGCAGAACATGAAGGTTGTAATTAGTTATTGGAGCAAGAGGTGCAAGATGAAAGTTTAGCAGGTCCTTGGATGGTCACAAGTCCACTCGGATGAAGGATTGACGGGACCATAGTCGCGCAATTTTAAATCGTGCACCGCATTCGTACTCTTCTAGGAATGATAGCAAGGTGATAATATTCAATGACTTGTTGAATGGTTGTATTCAAAGATATTTCAAAAGTCGTGCGGTTGAAAATCTTGGAGTTTCGGTGGGTCCAAATATGCCAAAAATAAAATGGGAGAAAAGTGAAGTTGGGATGTTTTATGAAGTTCTAAATCGAACTCGTACCACTTTTAAATCGATGAACAAATTTCTAACAACCTATCATTGAAAAAAGAAAAGGTTGAATAAGAGGGGAGAAAGGAAATAACACAAAGAAAATGAAAAGATATTTATATAATAAATTTAAATAATAAGTGGAATATATTCCTTTTATACTTAGATTAACGAGGCAACCCGTGAATATCGTGCCACGACTATAACTAAGATGCTTGGTGGGAGGCAACCCATCCTTCTAATATTTTGTATATTTTTCCTTGTTTTGTAGAGACGAACAAAGGGATAAGAGGCAAGAACAAGTTAGGACATTGAGCTAAAAAGTATAAGTCTGGGTGAGATGACTGCAATGGGATGCTAGGAATTAAATCCTAGAAGAAGAAAATTTTGTCAGGGGAGGCTATGGGCGGCGGACCAGGGGATTAATGAATGAAAATATTTGGTCAATTTGAGTCAATATTGATTGAAAAGACATTCAAATTACATAAAATCCCATGCCCACTTTATTTAAAGTCCTGCACATCTTTTCCTCAAAAAGTTGAAAATAAAAAGCAAAAGAATTCTCTTAGGTCCGTAGCTCCCCACTCCTCCTCCATTGTTGTCTTCTTCAAAGCTTTGGTGAAACTATCATATTCAATTCAAAGTAAATTATATTTCTTCTCTTGTTATACAATAACGAAAGCATGCTCCCACACTCTTATCCTCCAAGATTTATAACTCAAATCACCATAGTTGGTGAAAAGCTTGAATTTCATATTTTGGGTTTGATAAGCTTAATTAAAGTCTTAAATTCCACATGATAGTATGTTATCTTTGTTGGGCATCTTGATTATTGGGTTGAGTATGGTAATTTGAACTTGTGGGGATGATGGGGTTGGTGAATTGAAGTCTTGAATGTTAGTGGATAGATATATTAATTGTAGAGAGAGAAAAGCATGGGTATTGGAATTCTGAATATGAATAATGGTTGAGTTGTTGAAACTCTTGATTAATTCATGATGATTGGTAGTAAATTGATTATTATTTGTTGAGTGAATTGAATAGTGCTACTTTATTATATGAATTACTTGAATTATAAGTTGGAGGAGGAAAGTGAGAAGGATGGCCTCAGTAAGCATTCTTGAAAAGCTACAAGCCAAAGGAGAGTTGAAAAAGAAAGATAAAAACTCCATGAACTTGGTGTAGTATGGAGTTAGTGAATTAAATTGAATTATTGGAGATTGATGATGATGGGGAAGTCTTGAGTACTCCATTTGATAAATTCTCACAAGTATGCTAGCAAATTAAGTGTGGGGTGAATTTTGCACCTTCAACACTTAATTAGTTAGCCATTTTGTTCATGAGCTAATTTTGTGAAGTTCTTGATTTTTGCTTGTTAGGTACCATGGAATCAAAAGAAAAAGAGGTGATTTTTGTGGATCCAAGTGTCAAAAGGGATAGAAAAGGCAAAAAGGGGCTAGTTCTTCAGCTTCCAAAGCCGGCCCCTTGAGGAGATTTGGAGAAAAAGAGGTAGAACCTCATGGGCTTACTTAGTTCAACACTCAAAAAGAAGCCAAGTATGCAATTCCGAGAATTGGATATATGAGGGTCGCGTGACACTTGAGATTCCCGGCCATTCGAGACAAGATACGAAGCTGGGGAGCGCGTGTCATATCTTCAATGAGCTGGAGAGGTGCAACCTGACACAGGAGGGAGTTCTTCGCAATTTAGATACCTTATTCCGGAGAGAGCACCAAAGTAAAGATTAGAGATCGTGTGGTAAGCGATTCACGCTTAAAAGGTTCAATGCTTTCCTAGAGACACCGGCAAGACCCTTTGGAGTATTTCATCTTGCTGGAGAAGCTTCCAAACAGAGACATCCGTCACACTTTTATGTGGTGAGTACTCATCCGCCCGTTGGGCAAGGGATCACAATGGCACTCATTCCACACGCGTTTGCTTATTTGAATGTGTGTGGAAGCAAAGATGTGGGTGAAGCTGGTGTGTGCCGTCTTTCTCCCGGGCACATATGACAGAGGTGACTCGAGAGCGGATTGTCTTAGTATACATGTTGATGAAGGGAATACCGATCAACTTTGGTGCTGTGATTCGTGACAATATGATAAAATCATGAGACAATTACAGATGGAAAAATTGTCATGACCATTTCCTCGACCATGTTCTTGAGGGAGTGTGCATTGAGGAGGAGGATGCAGACCTTATCTTACCTTTGGTAGGACACTTGGCTGGAAAGATGATAGACGTCACAAAGGTGAAGGAGACTCTCCCTTCCACATGCCTCTTCTTACTATAACCGACAGCAAGCCCGTCATTTAGAGTCGTGTGGTCGTATTTGGGATGTGGGAATTACAACCTGAGGTTAGGAGGTTGACCTGCCACTATAGAGGAGATGATAGCTTTCGAGGCACGGCACTCGCCACGGAGCCATGTTGATGTGCCGAGTGGGCCTGGGCCTTTAAGGAGGCGCTGATGATGATGCAGGCCACGCTTACCGATAGTGTTTGATGAGTTAGATATAGATGAGGAGGATGAGATGTTGCTCCGGGTGCCATGCGGGCGGATGGCGAAGATGATGATGAGGATGAGGAGTACAATCCCCGAGGATGATGCTAGCAATCCAAGAAGTTTTTTTTTCTCTCCCTTTATGATAATTATGTGTGTACTCGAGGACAACGCACCTTAAGTGTGTGGTGGAGGAAAGATAGATTCCTGTTTGTTCTTTTGATTGCTATATTTTTTAGTAGGTTGTAGCATTATTATGTCATTCCTCGTAGTAGTAGCTTGATGATTCATAGGTCATGGGTTGTAATAGCTAGTATGGTGATGTTGACTTGGATGCTTGGGATATTTTGACTTGTTGTTCGTATTGACTATGTTATTTTTGATTGCTTTATTTCGAAGTCAATTTTTTTTGTTTTGTTTGAGTCATTGTAGTTGTAAAGTAATGAAGTTTCCCTATGAAAAATCAATGACGACCGTTTTAAGGGAGGTTTCATCATTACTTTTTATTTTGTTTAGAATTGAGTCGTAGGACATCCGCTTGTATGCTTGTTGATATTCTGCTTAGCTGCTATGCTAGAGTAAATAGAGTGGTCATCTTGATTGAATGAGTGAGGACCATGAGAGACACACATATCTCTTTAATTTGACTCTACATATCCTTAGGGCTTAATAATGAATAAACTTGTCATTCAATATGATTATATGAATGTGTAGCTATAGAAACTAATTAGATTCTTGTTGCCATGAGAGGTGAGCTGAATTACATTGTGTGTGTATATATATATATATATATATATATATATATATATACAGTATCATCTAGAACTTTCCCTTAGTATATGTAGGATAACTTGTTGGTAGGGAGTTGAGAGATGATCAAGACATTTCTTTGAAGAAACTATTTTTCTTTCCTATAGCTGTTTTACCTAATCATTCTCCCTAGTTATCCCCAAGGTTGAGCTTCAAAATATTATTCTTTCTTAGCCTCAATAGTAGCTTAACTCTCTCTTGTGATACCGTAATTATTGATCTAAAGTAGTCTTAGGCACTTTAAGACTTGAAAGTAAAGGTCTACTGAAGTATAAAATTAAGGAAAAATAAAAATTGTGGTATGAAAAGAAAAGTGAGAAGAAGGGGTGCCCATAAAAATTGTGTTTTTATAGTTTGCCACTAGAAAATTGGAAAAGAGAGCTTTACTTGCAAAATTCTTGGGTGACTGATGATTAGAAAACTAGCGCTTCGTTAGTGAAAATGGGGAAATGAAAAGAAAGGAAAAGAGGAGATGGTGAAAGATGAACAAACAAGGAAAAGGTGGTGGACGAGAAAAGTAAAATATGTCTTATAAGTGCTTAGGGTGGTAGTCACTATAAAATTAAATATCAATCCTACTTGTCCCTTGGCCAACATTACAACCAATAAAAGTCCTTGTGATCTTAATCTCTTGAAACAAGTAGTTAGTCTAAATGTACATGAAGGGAAAGCCTATATTATGATTACGTATGTGCATTACATCATTTGTGAGTGTGAGTGTGCCTTAAGTATTGTGTTCCATGTATTTATATTGATGAATTTGTGGGAGAAACACCACTAAAAGTGAGGGAACAAGAGGTCTAATTCGGTATACTTGTTGCATGTGTCACATTTAATAATATTGGCCCTTGTGTTGAAAAAGATGATTATTTATAGAGGTTTTCTGATCTTGATTGTGAAGCTTGCAAATGTGTTTGATGAAATTGTGTTGCTTATAATAAGCCACTCTATGAATGATCCATGCTAGTTGGTTAAGTATGAGTTGATAGAGTGTGTCAAGTGATGGTGAAACATGATTTTAGGTATGTTTTAAAGATTGTCCGAGGACGAACAATAGTTTAAGTGTGGGGCGGTGATGTTGGACATATTTCTATGCCCGTTTGCCATGTTTTTACTCATATTTGATCATGTTTTGAGTTCATAATTCTTAATTTATGCTCAAATTCATGTATGTGTGTGTTTTATGTGCTAACAAATTATTTGAGTTGATTTGAGCAGGGAACTAAGCAAAACGGGCTCAAAATGATGCAAGGAATAGAGACTTGAGGAGCTGAAGGGTCTGGTGCTATGGTTGGTTTCGCACCAAGTCCCAAACTTCAGAGAATAAACTTCAAGTTGGGGCTATGGCTGGTGCCTTATACTTCGTAGAATTTCACTTCACAAACTTTGCGAGAATAGTGGCACCCAATGCCAGAGGTGTCCGAACTTAGAGAAATTTGACGAACACCTTCGAGAGATAGAGGGGGCGGCGTACGAAGCCTTGTTAGAGCTGAAATTGTTGGAAATTTGACTAAGTTTATGGTGAGATACATGGGCGGCGCGCCGTGGTCGTCTGCAAATGCTGATTTTGAAGTCAAGTTTTAAAGAGCATAAGCGTCATTTGAAGGCTCATCTATAAATAGAGGCCTTAGTTCGTTTATGAAAGCTTGTAAGCTGTTTGGAAGGAAGATATAGTTCAACAACTAGATTTTCTCTTCTTTACTTTGTATTTTCGTATGATGATGACTAAATATTTGTTTTTCCACTTGTCTATGAGTGGATAAACTTATATTCTAGGGGGTGGCCATGGTGAATGATTGATTATTTGAAAGACTAATTAAATTTAGTTTTGAGTCTTCAATTCATGGTTGTTTATATTTATTTGTGTAAATTTAGTATTTATGAGATTGATCACCTTTTAAGTTATCTATTGGCTTTCTATTGAACTTGGGAAAGGAAATCAAAAGGGTTAAAGTTAAATACAGAACGGGAATTGAAAGACCCTTGAACCCATCGGCATAGGTTAGAAGTTATTGTTGAGGATAGGATATACCCTTCAACCCCATTTAGTTGAAATACAAGTAGGCATAATCCGCTGCTTTCATTGTTCTCCCGACCATAGGGATATAGGTGTTAGGGTTCATGAAATAGTTCTTGGATGTTAGGGATAATGGCAAGAAATAGGATAGTAACTTGCAACTATCAATCGTAGAAAGAATCATACCGGTTTAATTACGTCTTGAAAACTAAACTTGAAACCAATCCAAGTGCTATTGCCTCTAGTCTTCCACCATCATCAAAATACAATCAAGCTTGCACTACTTTTTAGTTAATTTTATATTTGAAGTCTTAATAGTTTAATTTTCCAAACCAATCTTCATTTTAACTGTTAGATCAATGAAATTAAAGTAACAACCTTATAACGATTAAATTGATAGAACCCTTAGGTACGATATTTGGACTTCAAATCTCTATATTACTTGGATGATCACGTACGCTGCGTGCTCTTGGGCGACATCAAATCCTCATCCAAAATACCTTCCTCAAATGCATAGATTTTTTTTGTGATGTGTCCAAATGCACACACAATTGTACACGGTCATCAAGTAATATAGAACGATTAACTCTAGATATCGTACCCATAGAGACTTGTTAGATTGAAACCATCCAATTTAAACTATTTAAAATAAAGGAACATTTCTTGGATTGTTTTATACTAATAACTAAACAAAGTAAAGACTTGCGAAAATGTGTAAATGATTGGTTGGTTCTCAAATGATATAAAAGATCCTGGTCTTGTACTTGACAATTCAGCTTAAAATATCAAATTGTTATACTTATTCGCTTTTTTGAGTTACTAGTTGCGCTGATATTACTTAATTAAGCATCATTTATGATAATTCTAAGACTACTTGATGCTACGCCTATATTTATATGATCATAGGAATATAGTGAAGTACATATAAGATTATCCTATCAACTAAGCAAGGATAATGGATATATTCCTATCCATATTAGCTAATCGTTCCCCTTTCCTATAAGCACCACAAACAAGCCCCGTTATCTATTGCCCTTGCAATTTTCTTTTCCAAGTTTAATTAATGAGTCATATATAGTTTTTAATTATTTTATCGAATAATCAAACAATTTAGAGCAAGAAGAAATAAATTACTCAATAATGGAAAGTTTTAATAAATATGAATAATAATCAAGACCAACCTTCATGTTCATGCCAAAACCCTAGAACTAAAATATTTAGCTACTTATAATTCCCAAAAGATTAAGGGAATTCATGATTTTACAAGAGAAGAATGATAAAAAGTTAGAGAAGAAGTAACTCGATGTTGGGCATATTCTTACGTCCATTAGCCATGTTTTTACCCATACTTTACCTTGTTTTGAGATCATAATCCCAAAATGCATTAATTCATGTTTATGTGTGTCTTGTGAGCTAACAAGTGTTTAGATGTTTTGAGCAGGAAACCAAGGAAAAGAACTCAAAAATAATCCAAGGTGTGAAGGAAGAGTTCGCAAAATTAGCCTGGCAAGATAGTTGGCGTGGCGCGCTGCACCCCCAACTTCAGAGAAAATTATGCTCAAGTTGGTGCATCGGATAGTGTGGTGCACCAGGACCTTAACTTCTAAAGAAATTTTGTTCAACACTTTCGAGAGATGAATGGAGTGGTGCACTAGAAGCATTCTGGAGCTAGAAAATTTTTCCAACACTTTGGTGCATTGAGTGGTGTGGCGTGCCAGCTCTTAAACTTCAGAAAATTTGACTAACACCTTGGTGTGTTGGTTGGTGTGGAGCACCAGAGGGCAAACTTCAGAAGAATTTCAAGAAAAATTCTGGTGCAGTGGATGGTGTGGCGCGCCAGGTACTATCTGGGATGGTGTGGCGTGCCGTGTACTATTCCTGGGATGGTGTGGCCGCCAGGTACTATCCGGGACTCAAGGGAAAAGAGTCATTAGATCCCATGCTTTTAAATATAACATCTTGGGCATTTTTTAGCAATCTTTCATCGTATTGATCACTTTGTATGCTTTTCTTGGAGGAAGAGACAAGTTCATTTTCTATGTTTCTTCTTTTAACTTATGTTTTATTCGAATGATGAATTCTTTAGTTTTTCACTTGAACATGAGTGGCTAACTTCTTGTTCTAGGTTTTGGCCATAGCAGATGGCAGTTTGAAAGTTTGTTTATGCTAGTTCTTAATTCTTCATTAGAGGTTGTTTATACTTGCTTATTTTCATTGCTTATTCGTTAGATTAATCACCTCATGAATATTATCTATTGGCTTTTGCTGAACTTGGGAGAGGGAACAAGAGGGTTAAAGTAAGTGTAGAACAAGTTTCAATGACTTGTCCAATGAGTTTAAGATAGGATTTTGGACGTCGAGGATAGGAATATACCTTCAACCCTGCTCAGTTGAATACAAGTAGCCACAACGCTCATCTTATGCTTCTCCCGCGACCATGTGGATGGTGCGTTAGGGTTCATGAGATAGTTCTTGGATGTTTAGGAGAATGGCATGAAATGGAATAGTAACTTGCAACTAGCAACCTTAGAAGGAATTAATCTAGCATATTCAAGTCTTAAAACTCAACTCAAGCAAAAGGTCCAAGACCCAAGATTCTCTCATCATTTAAGTTACAACATTTGTGAAAAAGCATTCAATTCATTAGTTAATTTACTTTTCAAGTTTTAGTAGTATAATCTCCAAACGATTCCCCAATTTTACCTATGTTCATTAGGATAGTGAAATAAGATATTAACCTTGAGCAATTAATCTGACAAGTCTCAAAGGGATTACACCTGACTTTGGGCCCTAAATTATTTAACGACCATGTGTGCTTGTGTGAGATTAAGACATCAAGATTTTGGTGCCGTTGTTCGGGGACTTGAAGATTGTTTGTTGGTTAGGATTTTATTCCGCTATTCTGCATTTTACGTTAGTTTGTTGGTTGTTGAAGTTTGCAGGTGTTGTGTTTAGTATATGCCAGCTACGAGAAGTTAGGGACCAACCTTGGCTCATTTGATCTGGAGACGGGAGAACTTTTCACATGTTAGCTATGACAAAAAATCATGAGCAAGCATAGGGCAACAACTAGGAGAGGATTCCAAGGCTTAATTTTGACCTAAGCCAAACTTGAAAATGTTTATAAAGCAATCATCAAGTCAACCATCATTGAAAACTTTGAGTTGAAGGAGGAAACCGTGTGGTTGGTTCAAAATACTAGTCAATATCAAGTCAAGCCGCACAAGGATCCCCACATGCATCTGATGACATTCGTGTAGAGCGAGGGAGAATTTTCACTATCAGATGAGTATGTTAAGCTCACCTTGTTCCTTTATCATTGATTGTGAAGCTAAGGAGTGGTTTCAGAATGAGCAAAAGGTTCCATTACTACTTGGGAGGCTCTCTCCAACAAATTCATCAATAGGTTTTTCTCATATGAGAATGAAAGAGTTGAGAAGAAAGATCTCAGGTTTTGTGCGTAAAGATGGAGACCTTGGCTCAGGCTTGGGAACTATATAAGGGATACTTGAGAGATTTCTCGCACCATATGCAGCCAGAGGAGAACATTGGGCAATAAATCTCATAGAAAGGCTGAAGCAAGAGTTAAATTTTGCTCGGCGCTACAAAGATAAGGGCAAAATTTGTCCAAGAGCTATGACGAGATAGAAGTTTACTAAAATCTCATGTTAGATAGAAGTCAAGACTATCAGGATTCAGGAAAAGGGTTCACATCATCCGAAGTACCAGGGAAGCTTGAAGTTGATGGTGTATCAAAGAATCTGGCAATATCGTTTCGCCAGGAATGTGATCAAAGAAGTTAGTAACCACACTAGTTGTAAGTTATGAACTCAGGTTTAGCAAGTTCAGACTCCACCACCATCATGTGAGTTGTGTAAGTTAGCGCCATGCTTATTCAGGCTGTCCACTAAAACCCGAGTCTATTTATTTTGTAGGTCAACAAGGTCGTGGTGGAGGTTTTGGTGTGAGAATGGCTACAAACTGTGGTACAGAACACAACTAGTCCCATATGGGGATGGAACCAAAATTTTCAAAGACCCTAGAACAACATCCAAAGACCGTAGGGCCAACAACAGGGCTGTTCTTTAGAGGATACGGTAAAGCAAAGTGGATGGTTCAAACAGACTCACGTGATAAATAAGATGCGTAAGTCCCGACAGCTGTCTCAAGCGGCTCAGCAAGGGAACAAAAGGGTCAAAGTCATCGGCATCCAAAGCATCCCTTACTTTCATGTCTGAAGCCAAAGCTATAGAAAAGCATGGGATTAAATGGTTTAATGCACAAAAGGAGGTCAAGTATACTCCGAAAACCGAATTGACGCAGGATGCCTAAGACTGGAGTCCCCTACCATCTGCGATACTATCCGCAAGTTAGAATTGGGGTACATGTTTGCTGAACCTAATGAGTGCAACCTCACTTTGGTGAGATAATTCTATGCCAACTAGGATACTTCCTTCAGAAAGAGCACTAAAATCAAGATACGGGGCCGTGGTTCTCTCTAGGTCATTCAATGCTTTCCTTTGCACACCGTAGTAGACCTACAATTGTACTTCATATTGCTAGAGAAGCCCTGTATCTTGACATTTGCTATACACTATGTGATGAGCATTCATCTGCCCGTTGGGAAAGGGATTCACGGTACCCATTCCACACTCTCGGCCTCCTACTTGACCGATGGAGGTAGAGAGTCTGCAGTGCTTGCCTGTGTCATACTCTTCCTAGGACACACACACCAGAGATTACTAGAGTGAGATTTGTGTTGGTGGATATACTGATGAAAGGGCTGCAATCAACTTTTGTGCAAAGCTTAGAGATAACATGAGGAGGTCCCGCGATAACCGACGATGGAAGTACCGCAGGAAGCCTTCTACTAGTTTTATGAGAGGTTGGTGCATTGAGGAAGAAGAGACTGATCTTCGTATACCCCTAGTAGGGCACTGAAGGGGAAGAAGTGATCACAAAGGTCGGCGAGCCAGCCAACTTTCGTCACTACCACTTCCATAGGCTGCTAGGCTCGTGATGAAAGCTAGCAAGGCCATACGTCTGAGATGCTAGAGTTGCAGTTGAAGATTCGAGGCAGACCTGCAACTGATGAGGATATGTTAGCATTAGAGTAGCGATACCTAAATTATGAGAGAGTGTGATGCTGATGTGAAAGGGATCATCTTTCAGGTTTCAGACGGTTGTAATGAAGCTACAAAGCGTTAATCTGATGGTGTTGATGATATTGATTTATGATGATGACGAGGATGCTACCACAAGAGTCATTCGCTAATGGTGATGATGATGATGATAATGATCAAGAGTATAATCGTAATGATGACACCCGCCCTGGGAGACCCAAAGTTCTTTTTTCTCTCCCTACTTGATATATTTGTGTCCGTGACTGTGGACAATGCAATCGTTTACGTGCGGGGGAGGAAATAGATTTCTTATTTATTCCTTTGGCAAATTTGTAGTGGGTTGTAACACTAGTTGCCATTCTCTATGTTGGTTGGTGTGATTGATTAAACCATGGTCTAATACAAGTAATGGTGATGATCAAGAACACCACGATGCTCTCGTTACTTGTTATATGTGATCATCTCTTACTTAGTTTCTTGTTTTACTAATTGAGAGTCATTTTTAGCGTCGTCATAGAGGTTGTGACCTTCCTACGATCGGATAGATGACGACCGTCTTAAGAAAAATTTAGTCATGGTCTGTTTTCATTTTTAGATGGAGTCAAAACTACTACTTGTGTGCTCTTTGATATTCCACCTAGAAGCTAAGCTAGAGATAATGAAGTGGTCATCTTGGACGCATAAGAAGTAAAAATCCATGAGAGACATATAGGTTCTGTAATTTGACTCAAAGAAAATAATCTAGTGGCTTACATCATAGTTTTATTCAATGTGATTGCATGGATATGTAGCCATAGGAAAGCGAATAATATCATGATGCTGAAGGAGAGAGGCGAAATAGCCACGCCCCACCCTTGGAGGTATGACTGGCACCTAGTGCCACACCGGTAACCAACTGACCTGGCCAGGACTAAGCACGTCCGGTGCCACCGCACCTATCTGAAGAAAACAATGGCTATATCTCATTGCAAACAATGTTTCTACAAGACTTTATAGCCACCTATGTTAAAAATATCTAACCAGCAACAAACCATAACAGGATCCTATGCGGCCGATAAGACCACCATGATATCTAGTTATAACTAAAATGGAAATCGTGCGCTCATAATAGGCCCTACACTACAACACATAAAATAAGACGTATATGAGCCCCACATGACCAACAACAACTAATTAACTGACAAATGTAGTCTGCAAGCCTCTAAGAATACAAATAGTGGTCGAGACAGGGCCCCGACCTATCCAGATGCTATACAAACGGAAGACTGCACTTGCTACAACCTCACAACTACGAATGAAAGGAGCTGGCAACCGCGACTCGAAATAACCGTTACTCGAAGATCTTGAACTCGTCTCGTCTAAACCCGGCAGGGCAATGCAACGCCTGTGGGAGGGAGTCATTACAATATGTACCGAATATGTAAGGAAATAGATAAGCTGATAAGGACTGGAAGTAACAGAAAAATAGAAGAAAGATTAACATGTACGCCTTGTTATTCGTAATCCGCATCTAACCACTACATGCACGTAAGCCAAGACCGTATAATTACACGTTTATAAACTATAACTAGCGTACAAGCATACAAATAAGAACCTCACTCTGGCCTCATAAGCCGGAAGGTACAATCAGCACAGAATAACTCGCTCGGCCCCCATAAGCCCCGGCAAGCACAATTCAATCTATATACCCCTATCCAGATTCTTATGATTCTACCGGGCATCAGCCAACCTACTGGTTCCCCTGCCTACAACCGAGCCCGTTGTCCCCAATTGTAGATGTGTCTGAGTCCGATGGACTCCGTTGTCCGTGCACTCGGGTACCGAACTCGACCCGGTGATCCCGATACGACATAAGAGTAGTAAAACCATGGAATGGATCAGATGAGGACCTCGGACCTCATCTTCGTCCTCATGGACGGCATACCGCTCCTCGAAGGATATCATATAGCTCTGCAAAGTGCCGACACAGCTAGTAACCCCGTGGTCATGGATGGCTCCTAAGTGAGGGCAACCCTAACCAAGGTGTTGTACTAACATCTCAATCTAGCCACTCAAAGGAATAACCGTCCTTCGCTAACTCTAAACATGACCTTCCTATCTATATTTCACGCCCGGGCATAGGATACACCAATGGCCTCTAGGCGTGCTTGCCCGACAATACAAGTGCCAAACTGGTAGTTAAACCACCCAGTCGCGCCCATGCCCCTCAACTTACTATCTTAGGCTCGAAAACTCTCACGATATGCTAAGATCTGTGGCCTTGCAACAAACATAGAATTCGACTAACATAATGAACTAGAGAATAAGAAAGTTTCTATGACGCTTCTAGCGCGTGTCACACTTAACATGCTCCTGCTCAACAAGGAATACTGCTATAAAATCCATATACGTTTTCTAGCAAACCTAACCAAATCTTATATAACCGTAATCTATGGATAGCAAACTAATTACAAATAAGTGTTTGATCTCTATATATCAGCAACAACTAATTACAACATGTTTAATCACAATCTAGTGGTAGCAGCTATCTACAACATCTAAAATTGTCATTTCTGTTCTAGGACATAAGTCGTAACACTGTATGATGAGTATACTTTCCGAGGGTTAAGCCTTACATACCTCACTTGTCATTTTTTGAATAACCGATGAGTTTCAACTGTATTCACCTTCTCTTCAGCTGTCACCATTATACCGGAGAAAGAGATGAATTTCAATACTAAACTTGGCATAAACGATAAATTTTAATACCAATATTGACTATACTACAACTTAACAAACACGACCAAAATGTATTATTTACCTAGAGTTTAGAAGGAAGAAATGCTTACTTGGCTCGTGATTGTATAGAAATCAGTTTGGAGCAGCTTCCACAACTTTTCTCGGTGGGGCTGCGATTTGTCGGGCGAATTTTACGAAAAATAACTCCGTATTAATGCTCACTGAGAGCTTAAACTTCAGCATCACGGTTAATTTGAATTTGGACGACGTTTTGTAGCGTAAACAAGATGAAAATTACGTGAAAGTTGTGTATTATAATTTCTCCGCCATGAGGTTAATTGTAAATGAAATCAAATGAAAGGGTAGGGGCTTATATAGGGCTAAAGGCAGAGGCAAGGCCGGTGCCTCGCGCTGCCCATAGAGGAGGGGGCTGGCGTGTCACGCTGGCCCTTCGCGTCCCAAGCCCGTCCGACCTTGCTTCCAAGGTTCTTCCCACACGCGTCAAGCTCTTCTTATTCGTCACAAAAACTACGCGTATGCCTACTAACCGTTGACATTTTTATGGGGTATAACATCTTCCCCCCCTTTAAGAACATTCATCCTCGAATGTCATCCCTGCTTACTGTGCTCAACTCTTTCTACTACCGCGTAAAATTTTTGGCAGAGTTTTCCCTATAGTATGGACTATTCGAAAATCTTGAAATGCGTAAAAGTCCAATACACGCATTTCATATGACACTATCACAACTGTTTCAGAATAATATTATAGTCGACTAAGCAATACTGATAACATAAGCAATAAAATAGCAAACTTGAGTGGTAAACAATATCCGAACTATATAATAATCCTCGGGACAAGTGGGGATACCTAGATCTCATGTCATCCCCGCTTCTAGGTCACTTCTTCCTTATTGTTGTTTCTCTACAATACTCTAATAGAGACCGCATCGGTAGTCCTTAGCTCGGCGAACTTGCCGATCTAATATGGCTAATCGAACCTCTTCGCGGAATTAATTCCCCAAGAACTTGAATGTCCTAACCTGGAACATCTCGACGGGTTACGATACCCTTTTTGCAACATTATCATGTGAAAGATGAATGGAAGTGTGTCCTAGCTCTGTAGGTAATTTTAGCTCATAGCCATCTTGCCTATTCTCCGGAGGATATGATATACAATAAACCTAGGTCTAAGCTTATCCTTCTTACCTAACCTCATAATGCCCGTCTTTGGCAAAGTTTCTAGCACTCAAACTCCGTCGCTTCAACCCTTAACCGCTGCGCCGTACCCAGTAGGACTCCCGACGACCCTAGGGCCATTGGTACCAATTTCTTGGTAAATTTAATTTCTCATCGGCCTCGTTATAATATGCCCGGTCCAACTACCTTCATTTAGTTTAGGGGATTCTACTTCCACTCATAATAGACCGCTTCAAGATCTCGACCTGTGAGTGCTCAGTTGGGTTATTTTCTTGAGATAAGAAGTCATACTCATTTTAGCGCAAGGCCCAATTTGTTCTAACAGTTTCCGTAACTCGGCTGGAGTTGTGCTCTCTCGTCAGTGGTTTACTAGACACCGGGGCTCCACGTAACCATACTACTTCTTTAATATTAATTGCCATACACTTTAGCTGAAGTATAATTCCATCTTGTGACTCGCATTCATGTTAATTATTCTCCACTCCCTTGTAGGCACAACCATCCACTATATTGGACTACTACTTCCTACTATTTCGTCTTCCTAGCCCGTCACCGAGCTCACGCTATGATTCAATGGTATCTTCGTCTTCCATACCATCTTGTTGCATTTTCATTAAATTTTGGGAGTAACGGGCACACACACCTTAGCTATGGTCTTTATTTGAAGTTCTCACACCCTTTGGAACGTAGACGACCTTCTGGCCTTATGAACTCAAGTTTTTGTTATCTTGAGGGCCAAGAACTTTCTCAAGGGGACTTGCTCTCTAGGTTGCACCTGCTAGAGTCTCAATAATACCCCTACCTTCTTCTTCGCGTGGGTATCGCAACATTTTAGGCCAAGCATTCTTACTATCTCTTAACTCGTTAGCCCAATGCTTAGTTCTCAATATCTGGTGGTGATCCTAGCGTTCTATTAACCTGGAGGTGATTCTGGTTTTCCCCATTAGATACTTATGCCGTTCCTCGTGTTCCCTTGGACCGAGCTCGTGCCCGTGCTTCCTACCTCACACTATCAAGGATGTTATCGACTGTGCCCACCGACTTGTATCCCTTTCCGACTCGCACTCAGCTTATCTTGCTCATTTGATCTCCTGTCCTTTGATATCACCAGCTAAGGTCATAACTATTATCTTGGCGTAGGCCTCGCCACATTGGGCGTGCTAAGGGTGGAATCCGCCTCCCTTTTTTCGACTTGAGTTTACCGTTGGCCGGGGTTTATCACACGATGAACCCTCTCATACACACTTGAATTATATTGGCGAACTTATCCCCTTCCTCTTACTACCTTAAGGGTCTAGATAACTTGTAAATACTAAGAGTTCAACCACTCTCTAATCCTTCTCGGAGGCAAACAGATTTAGCCCTCCTTTACTATTCCACCTAAGCACCATTGCACTCGATACTACAATTTTGTTGTATTGAAAACAAGCTAGGAGGTAGAAAAATAACCCTATCTTACTATGGTAGGACTCTGGGTTGTGGAACCTTACAGTATCTGAAGAGTTGGAGGTAGGAATCCTGCAATTTCCTCCTTCTTTTGCACCTTTCAGATAATTCAACATTAACCGGCTGCCCCCGGTTGATTCTAAATATCTAGTAGGTAAGACAACTCATATGTACATATATACTATACTCCTAACCTCCTATTCTAAGGTTTTAGGGAGAATCGAGTGGCACCGATATCTATCACATTATGAGGTTCCTGGTACCTCAGGAAGATGATGAGAAATGTGAAAGACATCTACTTCTCGCCGTTAGGCTAACCGCCCCCAACCGTGATGCCTCATTGGTATCAGTCCTCCTGGCCAAGCAGGGGGCTTATCTTGTCCTGGGCCGGGTGTCTCGCTTTATATCAACGTTATTTGTAGACAAACATAACAATGAAATCTTAGGGACTTCTAACTCCTATACAACTCTGCTCTATAGCACGATCTGAGAAGAAAGAGGGTAACCATACTATCATGCCTCGTAGCCTCCCCGTTTATAAAATATGGTGCACAAATACATTTATAAACAAGACTCTACTAGACACGAATTGCGTACTTCCTAGGATACGAACTACTCTAATACCAAGTTTGTCATGCCCCACCTTGGGAGGAATGTCTGGCACCTGGTGCCACACTGGCAACTAACTGACCTGGCTAGGCTTTGCCACATCTGGTTCCATCCTGCGACTCCATTCAAGAAAACAACGGGCTATCTCGGCTATAAAACACAACCACCAGGCCGATAAGTGCCTTATAGCCAATTGTGAAAGAAAACAACTACTGTGAAATGCATCATAACAGGGGATCCTATGGTGGCCGACAAGACCACCATGATATCTAGTTATAACTAAATGGAAATCAGGCGCTATAATAGGCCCCACACCGCCAACACATAAAATAAGACGTATATGAGCCCCACACAACCAACAATGCCTAATTAACGGTCAACCGTAGTCCGCAAGCCTCTAAGAAAACAAATAGTAGTCTAGACAAGGCCCCAACCTATCCAGATGCTATACAAACGGAAGACTGCACTTGCTACAACCTGGCAACTCCAAATGAAAGGAGCTGGCCAAACCGCTGACTCAATAGCTTTTACTAAAGATCTTGAACTCGTCCTGCCTAAACTCCGGGCAGGCACGCAACGCCAGGAGGGATTCAGTACATATGTACCGAATATGTAAGCCAATAGATAAGCTGATAAGGACTGGAAGTAAATAGAAAGAAGGGCAAAAAGATTAATATGTACGCCTGGTTATTCGTAATCCGCATCTAACTAACACTACATATATACGTAAGCTAAGACTATATAATTACACGTTTATAAACTATAACTAGCGTACAAGCATACAAACAAGAACCCCACCGGCCCCCATAAGCTGGAAGGTACAATCAGCATAGAATAACTCGTTCGGGCCCTCATAAGCCCTAGAGAGCACATCTCAACCTAAATACCCCTATCTAGGTTTCTATAGATGAATATCAACAAAACCTGACAACGACCAACACCTAACTACTCCCCACCCCTCTACTAGTACTGTAGCCAACCTACCGGCCCCCTGGGTCTACAACTGAGCCTGCTTGGCCCCTGAAATGTAGTTGTGTCTGAGTCCGGTAGACTCCTGCTGTCTGTACCCTGGGTACCAAACTCGACGGGGTGTGCCGATACGACACAAGAGTAGTCCAGCCATGGAATGGACTATATGAGGACCTCGAACCTCATCTTCGTCCCTCACAAATGGCATACTGCTCCTCGAAGCGACGTCATCTAGCCCCTCGCGGGTGTCGACACAGCTAGTAACTATGGGGGTGGTCATGGATGGATCCTAAGTGAGGGCAACCCCAACCAAGGTATTGTACTAACATCTCAATCAGCCACTCAAAAGCGTTACTGGCCTTCTGGTCCTAACGCCACCGCTGCTCGTCCCCTAGGATAATTTGTAACTGCTAGCAGGCACGCGTGCACCTATATCTGATCAGAGGGTCTTTATAGTGATCATGATCTCTAATAGTCTAGACTGAATAGGGAGAGATCTGGAGTGGTCCAACACAACTCTCTATATGTCCTACCCAAACATCTATAACACATAATAACTGCGGGGTCGCGAATGACTAACTACTCAGTCCCTCTACTTAGGAAAACTGTAGGGCTGGTACTGGCCGAACATGTGTTTGAGCGATCAACCCCTAATCCTCCATAGGAAGTTTACTGACATCCTTATCCTGTGGGCAGTACTGTACTAAAATGGTACTTACTAGTCCCTTAGTCCTCATCTTGGTTTAATCGGATCTTATATTACTTTTCTAGGCGATTCTTAACCTTATAGACAACTTTATATAGACCTAACCATTCCTAGCTACCTGTGGGTGATAGGAACTGGATGGGGTGTTGGCTCGGCCTCTAACTACTGATAAGGTCCCCTTCCTTATGGTACCCACCGATCTATTTGACCTGGACGACTTGGATAGCTTCCTGGGTGACTTATATGATTACTGCTAAGCCCACTAAGACTGACAATCACTGGTAATAACTAATAGGGTGACAGGCTGTCACTCAGTTCACTAGACAACCCTAGGCTGCTGACTCTAAAACATGACCTTTCTATCTAAATTTCTGGTCTTGGGGCATAGGGATACGCCAATGGCCTCTAGGCGTGCTTTCCTGAAAATACAGGCGCCAAACTGGTAGCTAAACCGCTTAGCTATGCCAATGCTGCTCAACTTACTAGCTCAGGCTCTATAACTCTCACAAGCTCCTAAGATGTAGGCCTGGAAACAAACATAGAATTCTACTAACACAATGAATTGGAGAATAGGAGAGTTTCTATGACGCTTCTAGAGCGTGTCACACTTAACATGCTCTTGTTCAACAAGGAATACTGCTATAAAATCCATATATATTTTCTAGAATCTAACCAGAACTTATGTAACCGTAATCTATGGATAGCAACTAATCACAACATGTCTGGTCTCTATATACCAGCGACAACTAATTACAACATGTCTAATCACAATCTAGAGGTAGCAGCTATCTACAACATATGAAATCGTCATTTCTGTTCTGGGACATAAGTCTTAACACTGTACAATGAGTATACTTGCCGAGGGTTAAGCCTTACATACCTCGCTTGTCGTTTCCTGAATAACCAATGAGTTTCTACTTGTATTCGCCCACTCTATTCAGCTGTAACTATTATACTGGGAGAAAGATATGAATTTCAATATCAAATTCGGCGTAAAATGATAACTTTTAATACCAATATTGACTATACTTCAACTTAACGAAACAGGACCGAAAACGTGTTATTTCCTGAGAGTTCATAAGGGAGAAATTCTTACTTGAAGCCTGTGATCGTACAGAAATTATTTTGGAGCAGTTCTGACAACTTTTGCTCGGCGGAGTTGCGATTCGTCGGGCGAATTTTATGAAAATAACTCGTAGTAATGCTCCCTGCGGTCTTAAACTTTGATACCCGAAGTTAATTTGAATTTGGACGGCGTTTCGTAGCATAAACAGATGAAAATTACATGAAAGTTGCATATTGTACTCTCTCTGTCCATGAGGTTAATTGGAAATGAAATCAAATGTAAGGGTAGGGGCTTATATAGGGCTAAGGGCGGAGGCAAGGCCGGCGCCTCGCGCTGCCTATAGCGCAGGAGGGGCTGGCATGTCGCGCTTGCCCTTCGCGTCCCAGTCCCGTCCGACCCTACTTTCGAGGTTCTTCCCACACGCGTCAAGCTCTTCTTATTCGTCACAAAAACTACACGTATGCCTACTAACCATTGAAATTTTTATGGGGTGTAACATGAGCTTTAATTGTAGTGTTTTGTACATTATGTGATATTTAGAACTTGCCTAAATGTGTATAGGATAGCTGGTTGCCAATAAAGTAAGATGTGATTAAGGCGTTCCTTTGGAAAACCCATTTTATTCATTGTTGCTGTACCTTCCTTGACACTATCCCTAGTTAACCCCTTTGAGCTTCAAACCTTAATTTTCTTCTTAGCCACAAAAGAATCCTATCCCTCTTTGTTGTGAGACCTTTAGAATTTTTTATCTAAAGAGAGTCTGAAGCACTTTGAGATTTAAGAATGAAGGTCCACCAATGTAGAAAGAGCCAAGGGAAAGGAAATAAAGAAAAAAATAGTGATGGAAAGAAGAGAAAATATAATAGGGATTCCCACAAAAAGATATTGCCTAGTTACTGCTAGAACATAAATGAAAAGATTTTAATAGTTGATCATTCTTGTGAATTTATAAGAAGAAACTAGCAGTCAAACAGTAAAAAGGAGCATGAGAAAAGAAGAGGATTAGTGAAGGCAAGAGTGAGCAGTTAAGAAAAGAGATGGAAAAGAAAGATGAAAAATGTCTTAAAGTGATTAGGACTGGTAGCCACTACTAAAGAAAAATCATTCCTACCCATCCCTAGGCCAGCATAACAACCAGGAAAAGTCCTTATGATCTTACTCTTGTTGAAGGAACTAAGTAGTATAAGTATACATGAGGGGCAGACTTATGGTATGTTGCATGTGTACAATACATCATTTCTAAGAGTGAGTGTGTCTTGCTTATTATGTTCCATGCTTTGATTGATAACTTGAGGAAAGGAACATTACTAAATAAGTGAGGGCATAAGATTGTCAAAGTCGGTATACTATGTGTTGCAGTTTTTCAGAATCATGTTGGCCCTATTTCGAAAAGATGAGTCAGTTATGGAGGCTATATAGTCTTCAATGTGAAAACTTCTATTTATGCTTGATATGAGTTGTTATGAATTGATGAACCACTGATGTATGTACTCCATGCTAGCTTCTTGAGTGAGGATTGATAGGGGCAACAAGTGGTTATAAAAAGATGTGTTTATGCATATAAGTAAGGATTGTTCGAGGACGAACAATGGTTTAAGTGTGGGATGGTGATGTTGGGCATATTCTTATACCTATTTGCCATGTTTTTATCCATATTTTACCTTATTTTGAGATCATAATCCTTATGACATGCATGAATTCATGTTTATGTGTGTTTGGTGAGCTAACAAGTGTTTTTAGATGTTTTGAGCAGGAAACCGAAGAAAAATGACTCAAAATGACTTAAGGTGTGAAGGAAGAAGAGTTTGCAAAAAGTGACCTGCCAAGATAGCTGGTGTGGCGCGCTCAACCCCAAACTTCAAAAAATTGTGCTCAAGTTGAAGCATTAGGTGGCGTGGCGCGCCAAGACCTTAACTTCAGAAGAAATTTTGATCAACACCTTGGCAAGATGGGTGGAGTGGCGCGCCAGAAGCATTTTGGACTTAGGAAATTTTTCCAACACTTTGGTGCATTGAGTGGCATGGCACGCTAGGCTCAAAACATCATAAAATTTGACTAACACCTCAGCATGTTGGCTAGCATGGCGTGCTAGAGGGAAAATATCAGAAGAATTTCAAGAAACAATTCTGGTGCAGTGGATGGTGCGGTGCGCCATGTGCTATCCAGGATGGATTTTCAAGTTTAAAAGCTATGCTTCTGTAGGGAAAAAGAGTCACTGGATCCCATGCTTATAAATATAACATCTAGGGAATTTTGTTAGCAATCTTTCATAGTATAGATCACTTTGTATGCTTTTCTTGGAGGAAGAGAAAAGTTCATTTTCTATGTTTCTTCTTTAACT
The DNA here is from genome assembly GCA_018107945.1 of Datura stramonium. Lineage (NCBI taxonomy): Eukaryota > Viridiplantae > Streptophyta > Magnoliopsida > Solanales > Solanaceae > Datura > Datura stramonium. The sequence continues at coordinate 335,735 of JACEIK010000406.1, read as the reverse complement.
TATTTTTTTTATTTTTAATGATGAATTTTTTAGTTTTCCTCTTGAACATGAGTGGCTAAACTCTTGTTCTAGGGTTTTGGCCATAACAGATGGTTGAAGTCTGAAATTACTTTGTGCTAGTTCTTAATTCTTCATTAAAAGTTGTTTATACTTACTTATTTTCATTGCTTATTCGTTAGATAGATCACCTCACGAATATTATCTATTTGCTTTTGGTTGAACATGGAAGAGGAAACGAAGAGGGTTAAAAATAAGTATAAAACAGGTTTCAATGACTCTTGTCCAATGGGTTCAAGATATATTTTGTTTTCAAGGATAGAAATATACTCTTCAACCTTGTTCAATTGAATACAAGTAGCCACAATTTTCTTCTCGCGCTTCTCCTGCAACCATAGGGATATAAGCATTAGGGTTCATGATATAGTTCTTAGATGTTCGGGAGAATGATGATAAATGGGATAGTAACTTGCAACTAGAAATCTTAGGAGGAATTATTCTAGTGTAATTAAGTTTTAAAACTCAACTTGAAGCGAAAGTGCCAAGACCCTAGATACTATCATCATTTAAATTACAACATTTGTGAAAAAGCGTTCAATTCATTAGTTAATTTACTTTTCAAGTTTTAGTAGTATAATCTCCAAACCATTCCCCAATTTTACCTGTGTTTATTAGAATAGTAAAATAAGATGTTAACCTTGAGAAATTAATCTAACAAGTCTCTGAGAGATCGATAATCGGGACTTCAATGTCCTATATTACTTGACGGTCATGTGCACTTGCATGTGCTTGGGCGATATCATAACTCAAAGAGAAACTCATCATGCCCTTTCTCTCCTCTCCAATTTCATCCAACTCTAGTGATGAATAATCCCCTCAAAAACACCTTAGGGTTCATTTATATAATAAATGGATAAGACCCCGTTAGACTTACTTAATTTCGACTTAAAAGTTTCAAAAATCAGGTTTCGGAATGGCCCTGGTGCGCTGCGCCAGCTATTGCACCAACCTATTAACTTTTCATTTTTTTAAAGTTTAGGCCCTGGTGCACTACAACACCAGCCATCTCGCCAGAGTGTTAGAAAATTTTTTGCTGAACCTACCTTGAGTGTGTTGCGCCAACTATCTCACCAACCTGCAGGATTTTATTTTATGAAGTTTGTGGCCTGGTGCGCTTCACCAACTAGTGCACCAGTTTTTGGACTAGTAATTTTTTGGAGATTGGGCTCTATTGCACTACGCCAGCCAATGCATCAACTTGGCTTTTTCCAGGGACACTTTTCAAAGTTGCTCCAAATATTAGAAAACATATCCACCCTACACTTAAAGTCACGCTCTATCCTCAAAGCATCTATAAAATAAAATAAGACATGGATGATAAATTACTCCCTGAGGCCCTCTAAGGCCTAGCTAGTAGCATGTCTCTTGGATTTACTGGTCATATGATCCCACACTTGAGCTCAATACGTGTTCCTAAGCTTGAAATTTGGGTACTTAGACTTTCCCTTCCCTGCACACCAAAAACAAACAAGAGTGACACTATATAAGAATAAGAAAAACTGTGCTATTATAAATTAGGTTGCTACCCAACCAACACCTGATTTAACGTCGCGGCACGATGCAAGTCTCTGCTCAAGACACCCTCAAACGTTTTCTCTTCCTTTTTGGAAGTTTCTCAAATTCCTTTCTTCTTCTCTTTTGCTCCAGCTCCCCACCATTCAGCTTATGCTTCAGCCACGTTCCAAATGTGAGCAACTTGACATTGCTCTCTCCTACTACATCAATACTGGGGGTTTTATCGTCCTTTTTCTCCAACCCACACTAATCATGAATCACCTATGTGATCATGTATAAGTCTTTGTAGTGTGAAGGTGTAGAGATGGCTTTATACAAATTAAAAGTGGCCTCCTCATCATGTACTCTTATATTGAGCTTTTCCGCTCTTACATCAATGATGGCCCCTCTAGTAGCTAAGAATGGTTTTCCCAATATGACTGGCACCTTTTTATCTATTTTAAAATTAAGAATTATGAATTCAGTAGAGATCACAAACTTACCAACTCAAATAAGCACGTCCACAATGATGTTGATTGGAGTAATTATAATCTATCAGCCAACTGTAGAGTGACTGTAGTAGGCCTCGACTCTCCCAGAACGAGTGAATTGAACATAGATAAAGGCATCACATTGATACTTACTATCAAATCACACNCACAGAGCTCACCCTTCTTCACTTTCACCAATTTATATGGGGAGGGTGAAACTCCCTGGGTCTTTTAGCTTTTGGATAATCTTTCTCAACACCCTTAAGGTGCACTCTTCAGTAAGTGCAACTGTCTCAAACTCAATTAATCTCCAATTGCAAGAAACCACATCCCTCAAATACTTTACATATTTTAGCATCTCCTTTAAAGCATCAAGCAAAGAAATATTTATGTGTTTCTCCTTGAAAATATGAAGGAACTTCTTGAACCCAGCCTCATCGTTGAATTTCTTATCATTGTTTTTCTCATTCTTTGTGGAAACGGTGGTGGCGGTCTCTCAACTTCATTTTTAGGCTACTCAACAACCTTTTCCTCAACTCCTCTTCTCTGTGCAGACTCTATGGTAGGCGCTTGAATGAGCCTCTATGAGACTGGTGGGGGAGGCGTACTTTCCTTCCACACAATTTTCCTTTTGCGCTCTGGCTCTGCTTTTGACAATGCTTCATCTTCTTCATGTGGAGGTGAATCTACACATATCTCCTTTCCACTTCTTAATGAAATGGCCATCACTTTTTTAGGATTCTTCTTTGTTTCGTTAGGTAAGGTGCCTACCAACCTAGTATGCTACAAAGAAACCATCTGTCCCATCTGCCTATGCAACTCATGTATGGACATCTGCATCTCATTTATAATGGCCTGCTGTTGAGATGACATGTTGTTGTACTGCAGTCTGCTGTTTGAACCTACTTAACTTGTTGAACCTTTACTGATGCAGCTACCAGGTTATGTATCACGCTTACAAGCTGACCAATGTAGGATCGGATAGTTGTGACACCATCAACCTCTAATATCCCTGGTCCCTTCTGAGTGGTGAACGCTTTGCTCGGCTCTTGATAATCTTGACTACCTGCAGACATCCAAATTCAACAATGCCTCAATTTCATCATAGCTCTTGGACAAAATTTTCCCTTAATCCATAGCATCTAACAATATGTTGGACTCATGCCCCAGTCCTTCAACGAAGTTATGACCAACAATTTTCTTAGGCTGCATATGTTATGGACAATCTCTCAGATAACCTTTATATCTCTCTCAAGCCTAAGCTAAAGACTCTCCATCGTTCTGAACTAACCCTGAGATCTTCCCTCTCAACTCTTTTATTTTTCTTAACGAGAAAAATCTATTGAGCAATTTATTTGAAAAAATTTGTTAAGAGGTAATAGATCCTACCGGCTCATTCCGTAGCCACTCTTTTTCTTCCCCAATCAGTGAGAAGGGAAAGATCGTCAACTTAACATATTCGTCTAAGATATTTTAATAGTGAAAATTCCCGCTCAGATCAATGAATATGAGCAAGTGCTTATGTGGGTCTTCAATTGATTTACCCTAATACTGGCACATATTCTACACTAGCTGCAGTTACCTTATTTCAGCTTAAAATTTTCTATGATCTCAGGCTTCACAATAACCTTTGATGCATTCTCCAGGCTAGGCCTGGCAATGTTTAACACAGAAATTCTCTCTGGTGCTGCCTCGCAAGCCAATCTCGCTTCCATGTTCTTTACAAGGTTAGGATTACAAATTTCTTCTGCCATTTGTCTCCGCTTTTGGAGTATTCTCGATTTTAGGATCAAGAAAAATCAAGGGGTGGCCTTGACTCCGAGTATCTAGAATACACTACCCTGTGACCTAAGGTGCACCAAAAATAAAGAAAATAAATAAAAACTGAAAACCTAAATAAAAATTCAAACTAGAAAACAATCTTTGCCAATTCCTCAGCAACAACACCAAAAACATGATGAGTCCAAATGCACCCACAAGTTTACATGATCGTCAAGTAATATAGAACGGTTAAGCCCAGATTTCGTACCACAAGGACCTGTTAGATTTTTCGTCCAATTTAAGCTCTTATTCAAACTATTCAAAAATAAGGAAATGATTCTTGGTGGATTATTTATACTACTAACTAAACAAATTAAATACTTAAAAAATGTGTAAATTATTGGTGGTTCTCAAATGATATAAAAGATCTAGGGTCTTGGAAATTTCAACAATCCGATAGAAGTATCAGATTATTATACTTATTCTCTTTCCTAAGTTATTAGTTGCAGGTTGATATTACTTAATTGAGCATCATTTTTGACAACTCTAAGACTACTTGACGCTACGCCTATATTTCTATGATCATAGGAATATAGTGAAGTACATGTAAGAATTCATCTACATCAACTAAGCAAGGCTAATAGGTATATTCCTATCCATATTAGCTAATCGTTCCTCTTTTCCTATGAGGTTCACAAACAAGTCCTATTTCTTCTTATTTCCCTTGTAATTTCCTTTTTCAAGTTTAATTAACGAGTTATATATAGTGCTTAATTATTTTTTCAAATAATCAAACAATTTAGAGAAAAAAAATTAACTCAATAATGGAAAGATGTAATAAATATGAACAATAATCAACATGCAACCTTTATGTTCATGCCAAAACCCTAGAACCAAATTTTTATCTACTTATGATTCCCAAAAAATTAAGGGAATTCCTGAGTTTACAAGAGAATAATGATAAAAAAGTCAGGAGAAGAAGTAACCCGAAGAGAAACTTTTCATGCCCTTTCTCTCCTATCCAATTTCGTCAAACTCTAGTGATGAATAATCCCCTAAAAAACATCTTATGGTTCATTTATATAATAAATGGAAAAGACCCCCTTCGCTCTACTTAATTTCGACTTAAAGGTTCAAAAAATTGGGTTCCAAAATGGCCCCGGTACGCTGCGCCAGTAGTTGCACCAATCTATTGACGTTTGATTTTTCTGAAGTTCAGGCTCTTTACGCTAACCATTTTGCTAGAGTGTTAGAAATTTTTTGTTGAACCTACTCCTGACACGCCACGCAAGCTATCTTGCCAACCTGTAGGATTATATTTTTTGAAATTTGTTTCCTGGCACGCTATGTTAGCCAATGCACCAACTTCTGGACTTGTATTTTTCTAATGTTTGGGCTTTGGTGCACTATGTCAGCCAATGTTATAGCTTAGTTTTGTCTAGGGACACCTTCCAAGGTTGTTCCAAAGCTCTGAACCTTCCTTTACAACTCTTTAAAGGTTGATTTCCATCATATTCACCTATTAAGAGCCTACAAAGTCATGACCTAGGAATACAAGCATAATTCATAGTACTTAAAGAGATGACAAAAGCACTAAAATGCGAGAAAAATAGTGCCAAAAATAGGTACTTTTGGCCTTTTATCAAGCAACATGCACTAGACTACTAGATTGAGGATGAAAACCCCTCCCCAAAGATTCCTTACTCCTTAAAGAGGCACCAATGTTGGTACAAAAGGTGCAGGACCACTTTTCCATAGAACCACTGAACTTCCCCATCTCATAAGCTCAAAATCCTTGATCGAATCGACCACCCCCTGAAAAGAAGCACCAGATGTTATCATCTAATGAACTATTACTCAAATAAGATAGATCAAGCCCCTCATGGATTGACGAACCCTTTCTGCCTCATGGGGCATAATCATCAATACATGATGAGACAGGGCATAAAATCTAATCTCACACTCAGTCACTGAAATACTATCCTAAGTCAAGCGCTCAAACTGGTTTAGTACTCTTCTCACAGGCTATGTGGAACAAATCACTCTAGAAATACTTAAGTAAAATGGACCCAAGTCAAAGGAGGAGACCCTACCGGTCTAGAAGCAACATAAGATCGCCACTACTGCTTGGATGGTCCAAGATGTGAAAAATAGTGTAATCAACCCTGTAGAAATCAACCAATACTATATCTACAATCTCTCATAGAAATTAATGAGGAACTCGTACACATCTTTTCCTTGTACACCCTTCAATTAGGGTGGGTTCATCTTCCTAAAACACTCAGATCCCTTCTTATTATCAAACATAATAGGCCTAGCAGTACCCCAATGCCTGACAAGGGCATAGCCATAAATCTAGAAGATGCCACAGTAGCTGGCTGGCCTTCTGGGTGCTAGAAACTTAAAATAGCATTATGACCAGGAGTTTTCCCTCTCATTCTCATTCCGGAATCGTCTAGAGTACTAGCAAGATACCGACATGTGCTATGCCCTCAAGTAGGCCAAGCACACAAACAAGAGCATCCTTGAGTACTGAGGTGGACATAATCCCTTGTGGTGCCTAAATTGGACCCACTACCTCATCGTGCATCTGATTATCACCAAAATCATACTTATCTTCGGGAGACCCTACTCCATCTAGAACCTAAGTAGCTCACTGTGCTATCACTTTCATTGGCGTCGCACCCAAGCCCCCACCCTACCTCGACCTCTGTCTTACCCACATGCCATAACTTAAGCAATAGGTGTGGGTGCGGGCTCCTGATCCCTACAATAGCAGCTCGTGTCCTCACTGTCTATGAGAGAATAAAATAAGGAAATCTAAGGGAACCAGGACAAACCAACAATGCATGATACATAATCAAATAATACTAGTTTTTATAATGCCCGATATCCTTTCAAAGATAAGTAAAAGATGTCTACGCACTGATCTGCAAGACTCTAATAGACACGTCTTGTACTCATGAAACTAATGAACCTGATGTTGGGCATATTCTTATGCCCATTTTCCATGTTTTAACACATATTTAGCCTTTTTTGAGTTTATAATCTCTATGAAATGTATGAATTCATTTTTATGTGTGTCTTGTAAGCTAATGAATGTTTCTAAATGTTTTGAGCAGGAAACCAAGGAAAAAGGATCCAAAAATGACTCAAGGTGTAAAGAAGAAGAGTTTACAAACATCAGCCTGGGGATATGGCTAGCGTGGCACGCCCAACACTTGTGTTTCAGAGAAAAAACACCAAAGTTGATGTTATGGATGGAATAGGGAGCCAAGTACCTCAACTCCAGAGACGAGAATTTGACTAATACCCTGGCGAGATGGATGTCATGCAGCCCCAGAAGCATTCAAGACTTGGGAAATGGTTTTTACTGACTATTCTGGCCTATCACTTGGCCATTCGAAACATCTATTCCAGGATTTTTAGGGACTTGGGCATTCTGTCCAATCACTAGTTTTTCCAAACATTTTGGTGCTATGGTGAGAGTGGGGCACCAGAAGGGTTTTCAAGCTCAAGAATTTGACTAACACTCTGGTGCTACGGTCAGAGTGGGGCACCAGAGGTGTTAGAAGAGCAGAAATTTGGCTAAGTCCTTGGTGCTACAGTGAGAGTGGGGCACCAAAAGCTATTCTTCAGAGGAATTTTCACTAACTCTGTGGTGCTATACATGGGGCAGCGCGCTAGAACTTGTTAGATGATATTCTGCTGATTTTTAAGATGAATACTTGAGGGCAAAAACATCATTTGAAGGTTCACCTATATATATAACATCTAGGGTGTTTCTAGTAGATCGATTATCATATCGTTTATCATTTCGAAGGTTGTAAATGCAATTTTTGGAGGAGAGACAAGTTTGTCACGCCCCGCCTTGGGGGGTATGACTGGCACTGGTGCCCTAGAAGGATCAGGACTACTAACTGGTGGGCCGAGGCACATCTGGTGCCTGGCTAGCTCTATCTCAGGTTCCTGGAAACAAAGGGCTATATAACGGCTGTAAACACAGCCTC
>JACEIK010000406.1:234493-318749 GCA_018107945.1 Datura stramonium | reverse complement strand
ATAATTGGGACCTATAAGTCGCATTCCTGGAATGCGATTTATAAGTCGCATTCCTGGAATGCGATTTATAAGTCGCATTTTTGCCTTGCGACGCGCTGACCTGGCGCTTGTCCGATCTTTTCCTGGGCCTTTTTCTAGCATGTATGGCATTCAAATACGCTTAACCAACACGCGAATCGGCCATCTATGTGTCGGGAATCTATGGGGTGTAACAAAGTTCTACTTACGTTTATTATATTCTTTCTTGTTTGATTGAGAATGATGATGTTATCTTTGTTTTTCTCTTGTCTATGAGTGGCTAAACGCCCATTCTAGGTTTTTATTCATAGTTGATGGTTTAAGTTTGAATGACTACTGATTGCTAGTTTTGATTCTTTCATAAAGGTTATGTATATTTACTTGTTATAATTGCCTATTCACTAGCCTGATCAACTTGTGAGTAAATCTATTGGTTTTTGGTTGAACTTGGAAAAGGGAACCAAAAGGGTTAAAAGTAAATATAAAAGAGAAAATTTGAAGATCATTTGGCCGATTGGTTGGAGGTTGGAAGTTGTTGTTGAGGATAGGGATATACACTTTAACCCTGTTTAGTTGATATACAAGTAAGCATAACCGTAGTTTCATGTTTCTCCTGCGACCATAGGGATATAGGCGTTAGGGTTAATGAGATAGTTCTTGGATGCTCGGGAGAGTGGCAAGAAATGGGATAGTAACTTACAACTAGCAACCTTAGGAGGAATCAATCTAGCGTAATCACGTCTTGAAAACTCAACCTGATATGAAAGTGCCAATTACCTAGATTTTTATCATCATTTGAAGTACAAATAAGTTTGCAACAATCTTTAGTTAATTTTACATTTCAATCTTTTAGTAGTTTAATTCTTCAAACCATTCTCCATTTTATCTGTTTTGTTAGAATAGAAAAATAAAGTAATAAACTTATAGCGATTGATCTGATAAGTCTCTGAGGGATCGATAATCGGGTGACGACCATGTGCACTTGGGAGACATCAAGTTTTTGGCACCGTTGCCGGGAATTGAAGAGTGATTGATCATTTTAGGTTAGAATTTTTATTCTGCTATTCAATATTTTACGTTTTTGTTTAATTGTTTGTGAAGTTACATGTGTTGTGTGCTCAATGTATGCCAAATACAAGAAGTCAAGAATCACTTTTGGCTTCTCTTGATCTTGAAATTGAGAGAACATTTTGAAGCTTAATCATGGAGAATAAAGAGCAGACACAAGGCAAAAACCAGGAGAGGGTTTTAGTGTTGAATTTTTCTAGGATGAACTAGCAGAATGCTTCTAAAGCGATCATTAAGCCGACAATCACGGGAACTTTGATTTGAAGGAAGGGATTGTGTGATTGGTCCAAAACACTTGTTAATATCAGGGAAAGGCGCATGAGGATCCCCACAGGCATATGATGATGTTTGTGGAGTTGAGTGACAACTTTCACTATCAAAACGTGTCAGATGAGTATGTAAAGCTCACATTGTTTGCATTCTCGTTGATTGGTGAGGCCAAGAAATGGCTTCAAAATGAGCCAACAGGTTCCATGTTATACCCCGAAAACCCAAAGATAAGACTCGGGAGTTGAAATGGAGAAAAGTTTAAAAATTGGCATCAGACACATAACGGGTCGTGAGGTGACCCGTGGGAGCAGTCCACGAGTCGTGATGTGACTCGTGGTGAGGCTCAATAGTTGAGCTTGAAATTTGGGAAATGGGATCCCCATGGACGTGACCACGAGTCATAGTCAGGCCCCATGACTCGTTAGGTCAGTCATGGGGAGTAGTGGTTAAGGAAAGAGAAGGAAGAAGGCAGTGTACCTGATGAAAGGACACCACGAGTTGTGGTCAGTCACCACGATTCGTGGGGAGGGTCGTGAGCAGCATGGTGAAGTAAAAGAAAAATCCATGGCAGTGTACATAACGGGTGGTGACCACAAGTCCTGGTCACCAGTAACGGATCATTAAGAAACCCGTGACGAGCCCAAATGACTTGACAAGCAGTGTACATAACGGATGATGCCACGAGTCGTGGCCCAGGGTGATGAGTCATTAGGTCCCTCGTGGGGACTAACTAGCAGTTATTTTCTGTGAATTTAGTAAGGTCTTTTTCATAATTTCTAAGATCCTAAGGCCTAAACTACGTCGTTTTAAGTTATGAATGATGACTTTTAAAAGGGTTAAGTTCATTTTAGGTTATTTTCATATTCATGCATGAGAGAAAGATAATTTAGAGAGGTGATCAAGGAAATTCCTTCAAGGTTCTCTTCAATTTCTTCTTGGGCATACAAGGAAGTGTAGGAATTAGCTTCAATCAGGTAGGTAGGGTTATCAATGGATGAATTCTTTCACACCCATGCCCAATCCCTCTCTAAATCATGAATTTCCTATGTCTAATCTGTGGAGTTTTAACCCAATGCATGAATTTCCTTAATTCTCTATATGGGTATGATTTAAATATGTTTCTACTATTGAATTATGAAGCATGGTCAAGTTTTATAATGTTTTCAATTAAAATCATGTTTCAAGTTTTATGAATTAAAAATCCCATTGATGAAGAAGTTCATGAAAAATGAGATTTGAGATGAATATATGATTATGATGAGATATTATGATGAAAAACATGTTTTCAAGTTGCCCATATTTATAATCATGTTTTCAATGTGAATTGAGTATTTTCAAGCATGTGAAGGTATTGGGCATGGCCCACATGTTCAAGTATGATTTATGATTTTTTCAAATTAAGCTTACCACATGGTTTTGGAGAGAAGACTCCCAATTATCTTTCAGCTTGTGGTATGGTTTGAGTTAAAGCTTCTCATATGCATGATTTCAGATTTGAGATGTATTTGATTATTGTGCTTCATTAAAAGACGATGTTGAGCTTCATTGAAAAATGATGGAGAACATATGCATATTTTTGGGAGTAGTGTCTAGTATCGAGTAGGATAAGGGCTGATCACCCTGTGCCTCAAAACTATGTGCCAACGTAGGTTTATTATTATATACATTACTTCAAGACTTCCCTTGTAAGCTATTCCTGGCCCTACTAGCCCACGAGCTTGATTTCGATATCATGGTATTGTCCCTATCCTTGGAAAGGCAATGGACGGCTCTACCCATGTGAGTGTGATAGTTAGGACCACGTAAGCTCTATCATGGTATGTCGGTTAAAAGACGAGTCTCCCATTGTTCCTCATGATTTCAGTTATGCATGTTCATCATTTATCAGATTTATACATATATATATGTGCTAATGCAAGTTTGGCTCAATGTTCAGTTTTACTCATGACTATAAGATTTCAACTTTGAGTCAGTCGATTCAGTTATGATGTTATGTTATGTTATGATGAGATTGTGATTTTAGAACGAATGCATGCAGGCCCTACTATAGATTCTTACTATTTATGTTTTACATTATGCATGTTTTAAATTGATTTACCTATTTGATAGGTCTTGCTTACCCTGCATACTCGGTACATTCCACGTATTGACCGCATACTTTTATGTTGTATCGTTTTATGATACAGGATCCGGCACTCAGGCTCAGCCCATTCATTGTCAGTTTTCAGAGTTAGCATCTTACGCTGTGGTGAGTCCTCATCTCCAAAGGACTAGACTCATTCATATTCCCTCTATGTATTTTCAGCTTTATTGAGTTAGTTGGGGTCCTGTCCCATCAACTTGTCATGTTTAGAGGCTTTTCAGACAAATGGATGTATTCAGCTTCAGATTGTGTATTCTAATGTTATGTTTATTTCAGACTTTCGCTAAGATTATTATATTGATTCTTCAGTTCTAATAATTGAGTTAGATGTATGTTCATACCATGGTCTACTTGGAGTCTCTCGGGGCTCCTTATCCCGTGTTGCAATCCGGGCCTCCATTTGAGTCGTGTCAAACTTAATATCAAAATAATAGGTTTGAAGTGTCCTAAGGTGTCTAAAAGTCGTGTTAAGTAGAGTCTTTTTCATGGGTGTGAAGTGCGCCACACTTATGACAAAGAGGCTACGAAACATTTAGGAAATGTTTCCTTCTTTCATGATCTATGTCGTGCGATGAAAAGTCTCCCTATCCTTCTAATTCATGTTATTTGCGATTGTAGAATCATGTCTTCTATGATATTTAATGGTAGGAGGAATGGAAATGGAGACTGCCACGAGGATGGAAACAGAAACGGGCACTAGAAGGTCCCACCAGTCCAGGAGCACCATGCACTAGAGCCGGTTGCACATGCTGAGTTTCGGGCAGCTATTTAGATGCTCACACAGGCTTTGACCACTCAGGTCAAACAACAGGTAGTTGTGCATGTCCCGCAAAATGGCAATGCGGTGGTGGCTTGAGTCAGAGATTTCTTGAGGATGAACCCGCCAGAGTTCCTCGGGTCAAAAGTAGATGAGGACTCACATGAGTTCATAGATGAGATTGTGAAGATCACCCAAGTCATTGGGGTGAATGTAGTTGAGTGTGGGGAGTTGGCCTCATATCAGCTGAAAGGGGTCGCACACATCTGGTTTCGACAATAGAAAGATAGTAGGGGCGCTGGAGCAAGTCCTGTCACTTGGGAAGAGTTCAATGTTGCATTCTTAGATCGGTTCTTCCCTCGTGAGATGAGGGAGATGAAGGCATCTGAGTTCGTAAATCTGAAGCAAGGGAGGATAATGGTGCATGAGTATGCCCTTGAGTTCACTTGCCTATCGAAGTACACCCCGAAGTTAGTGGTTGATCAAAGGACGTGGGTGAGCAGGTTCGTTCATGGAGTGGCGGGCTATTTGGACAAGGATTGCAGGACCTCCATGCTCCACCAGTATATGGATTTCCCTAGGATAGTCTTGTATGCCCAGTTGATGGAGGAGGCACATATGAGGGAGAGAGTGGCCAAGAGGGCCAGGACTGATAGTTATGGATTTTCTCAGCCGAGGTCAGGTGGTGGGCACCGATGGCAGACCTACCAGAGATCTTCATCCCCAGCATCTTCAATGTTGAGTGTGCAATCCAGGCCTAGGCACGATCAGAGGGGGAGAGCATTAGGCTCTAGGGGTTAGAGCAGCAGACCCGCATATTCTAGTATCCTAACTTGCCACAGATGTGGTCGGGGCATATGGGCCAGTGCTTGGCAGGTTCAGGTGCTTGTTTCGGGTGTGGAAATCCCAGACACATACTCAAAGATTGCCCTACAGTTAGATAGGATCATGATGGGGGCCGAGGCCTAGCTTCTAGTCAGCAGCCCACCCGTACGCTCAGCATATCAGGGGGCATCTACCAGTACAGGTGGCGTTCAGCGCCAAAATAGATTCTATGCCTTAGCATCCTGCTAGGAGCAGGAGGTCTCCCCAGATGTGGTCACTGGTATGTTACGAGTTTTCCATCTTGATGTTTATTCTTTGTTAGATTCGGGGGCTACCTTGTCTTTTGTGACACCTTATGTAGCCAGTATCTTCAGAGTCAGTCCCAAAGTCTTTCCAGAACCCTTCTCAGTTTTTACTCTATTAGGTAATTCAGTTGTAGCTAAACGGGTGTATAGAGGTTTCCCTGTCTCAATCCTTCAGAGAATCACCTCAGCAGAATTAATAGAGTTAGCCATGAAAAATTTTGATGTTATCCTCGGCATGGATTGGCTATTTTCATGCTATGCCTTAGTTAATTGTAGAACCCGGACAATAGAGTTCAATTTTCCGGGTAATCTAGTCTTAGAATGGAAGGGTAGTTTAGTTGTGCCTATAGGTCGTTCCATTTCCTACCTTAAGGACAGAAAGATGATTTCTAAGGGTTGTGTGTACCATCTAGTTAGGGTTAAGGATGATACCTTTGAGACCCCGACAATCCAGTCTGTCCAGTAGTATGTGAGTATCCAGAGGCCTTTCCTAATGATCTACCGGGAATCCCTCCCGAGAGGGAGATTGATTTTGGTATTGACCTTCTTCCTGACACGCAGCCTATATCTATTCCTCCCTACAGAATGGCTCCATCCGAGCTAAAGGAGTTGAAAGAATAGTTAGAGGACCTGTTAAATAAGGGTTTCATTAGACCAAGCAAGTCCCCATAGGGTGCAACAGTTCTCTTTGTCCGAAAGAAAGATGGTTCTCTTTGAATGTGTATTGACTATCGGCAATTGAAAAATGTCACCATTAAGAACAGGTATTCTCTACTTAGGATTGATGATTTATTCGACTAGCTTCAGGGTGCCAAGTGTTTCTCAAAGATAGATCTCAGATCCTGGTATCATCAGCTCTGAGTCCAGAGAGTGACATCCCGAAGATAGCTTTCAGGACGCGGTATGGTCATTACAAGTTTGTAATTATGTCTTTTGGACGAACGAGTGCTCCTACATCTTTTATGGAATTGATGAATAATGTATTCAAGCCATACCTGGATATGTTCGTAATTGTGTTTATTGATGACATCCTGATATACTCTTGGAGAAAGGAGGAGCATGTCGCTCATTTGAGAATAGTGCTGCAGACTCTCAAGGATCGCCAATTATATGCCAAATTCAGCAAGTGTGAGTTTTGGTTGAACTCAGTGGCGTTTTTGGGCCATGTAGTATCAAGCGAAGGCATAAGGGTGGACTCTCAGAAAATAGAAGCGGTGAAGATTGGCCTAGACCGGTGAATCCTTTAGATATTCGTAGCTTTTTGGGCTTAGCCGGCTACTATCGGAGATTTGTTGAAGGTTTCTCATCTATTGCAGCACCCTTGACCAAATTGACCCTAAAGAAGGTGAAATTCCAATAGTCGGAGGATTGTGAGAAGAGTTTCCAAGAGTTGAAGACTCGACTTACTTCAGCACTGGTGTTAACTCTATCGGAGGGTACCGATGGGTTTATGGTGTATTGTGATGCTTCAAGGATCAGACTTGGGTGTGTATTGATGCAGCGCGGGAAAATTATAGCATATGCTTCTAGATAGCTAAAAGTTAATGAGAAGAACTACCCGATCCATGATCATGAATTGGCCGCGGTGGTATTCGCACTGAAGATATGGAGACATTATTTGTACGGGGTTCATGACGATGTGTTTATGGACCATAAGAGTTTACAATATGTGTTTTCCTAGAAGGATCTCAATCTTCAGCAAAGGAGGTGGTTGGAGCTACTCAAGGACTATGATATGAGTGTGTTTTATCATCCGAGTAAGGCCAATGTAGTGGCAAACGCACTTAATAGACTCTATATGGAGAGTGTGTCCCATGTGGATGAGGGAAAGAAGGAGCTAGTGAAGGATGTGCATCGACTCGCAAGGTTGGGAGTTAGGTTGGTTGACTCGACCGATGGCGGTGTTGTTGTTCAAAATGGATCAAAATCTTCATTGGTGACTGATGTAAAGGCTAGACAAGATGAGGACCCTATTTTGGTAAAGTTAAAGGAAGTGTTCAAAATCAGAAGCTAGAGGTCTTCTCTAAAAGGGGAGATGGTGTGCTTTGATACCAGGGTCGCCTATGTGTTTCGGATGTTAGTGATTTAAGGAGCCGGATATTGCACAAGGCTCATGGATCCAGGTATTCTATCCATCTAGGTGCCACCAAGATGTACCGTGACTTAAGGGAAGTTTATTGGTGGAATAGCATGAAGAAGGACATCACGGAGTTTGTAGCTAAGTGTCCAAACTATCAGTAAGTGAAGGTCGAGCATCAAAGATCGGGAGGTGTGCTTCAGGATATCAGTATTCCTACTTGGAAGTGGGAATAAATCAACATGGACTTCATCACAGGTTTACCTCGCACTCGTCGACAATATGACTCCATTTGGTTGGTGGTAGACAGGTTGACCAAGGCCACTCATTTTATACCGATCAAAACCATAGATTCGCCAGAGGACTACGCCAAACTATATATTCGGGAGCTATTTTGATTTCATGGAGTGCCCTTATCCATCATTTCAGACAGAGGTACTCAATTCACTTCTCAGTTTTGGAAGTCATTTCAAAAAGGACTTTGTACTCAGGTTAAGTCGGCACCGCGTTTCACCCACAAATGGATGGTCAAGTGGAGCGAACAATTCAGACTCTTGAGGATATGTTGAGAGCATGCGTAATTGACTTCAAGGGTAGTTGGGATGATCATTTGCCTCTTATCGAGTTTGCATACAATAACAACTATCATTCCAGTATTCAGATGGCACCGTTTCAGGATCTCTATGGGCAGAGATATAGGTCACCCATTGGTTGGTTCGAAGTTGGTGAAGCGGCGATGATAGGGCCAGATTCGGTTCATGAGGCAATGGAAAAGGTTAAGCTCATACAGAATAACTTGAAAAAAGCTCAAAGTCGCCAAAAGTCCTATGCCGATGTGAGTAGAAGGGAATTAGGATTCGAGGTGGATGATTGGGTGTTTCTGAAGGTATCTCCCATGAAGGGAGTGATTCGGTTTGGAAAGAAAGGAAAACTCAGCCCTCGTTATATTGACCCTTATTGGATTGTAAAACGGGTTTGCAAGGTGGTTTATGAGTTGGAGTTGCCCTCAGAATTAGCTTATGTGCGTCCTATTTTTCATGTATCTCTTTTAAAGAAGTGTTTGGGTGATCCAACTCTAGTTGTCCCGGTGGACAGTGTTGGTGTGAAAGATAGCCTTAGTTATGCGGAGGTTCCGATAGAAATACTGGATTGTCAAGTTCGAAGGCTAAGGAACAATGAAGTAGCTTCAGTCAAAGTTTTATGGAGGAATCAACATGTTAAGGGAACTATGTGGGAAGCCAAAGCTGATATGATGGCTAAATACCCACATTTATTCTCTACCGGCTCAGTTCCAGTTTGAGGTATCAGTTTTGCTCGAAAACTCTATTTAGTTTTCATGTTTAGTTCATGTGCCAAAGTTTCTTTTATGTATATGGATGTATGTATGATTCATGAATACAGTTTAGTGCCAAAGTTTCTTTTATGTATATGGATGTATGTATGATTCATGAATAAAGTTTAGCTATGTAGTTTGAATCGAAGATAGTCATTCCGTCGGTTTTCGACTTAAATGATCAGTATTTGAATATAAGGATTGCATTTCTCTGCTTTTTTCCAACATTCGAGAATGAATGCTCCCAAGGGGGAGATATTGTTATACCCTGGAAGCCCAAAGATCAGACCCGGGAGTTAAAACAGAGAAAAGTTTAAAATTTTGCATCAGGCACAGAACGGGTTGTGCGGTGACCCCTGGGAGCATCCCACGAGTCGTGATGTACTCGTAGTAAGGCTCAGGAGTTGAGCTTGAAATTTGAAAAATGGGATCCCCATGGACGTGACCACAAGTCATGGTTAGGCCCCACGACTCGTTAGGTTAGTCGTGGTTAGGCCCCACGACTCGTTAGGTTAGTCGTGGGGAGTGGTGGTTGAGAAAAGAGAAGAAAAAAGGCAGTGTACCTAACGGAAGGACCCCAAGAGTCGTGGTCAGTCACCACGATTCGTGGGGAGGGTCATGAGAAACACGGTGAAGTAAAAAATCCATGGCAGTGTACATAACGGGTGGTGACCACGAGTCGTGGTCACTAGTAACGGATTGTTAAGACACTCATGACGAGCCCAGATGAACTGATAAGCAATGTACATGACGGATGATGCCACGAGTCGTGGCTTAGGGTGACGAGTCGTTAGGTCCCTCGTGGGGACTAACTGGCAGTTATTTTCTGCGAATTTAGTAAGGGCGTTTCCGTAATTCCTAAGATCCTAAAGCCTAAGCTACGTCGGTTTAAGTTATGAATGATGAGTTTTAAAGGGGTTAAGTTCATTTTAGGCCATTTTCATACTCATGCATGCAAGAGAGATAGTCTAGAGAGGTGATCAAGGCAATTCCTTCAAGGTTCTCTTCAATTTCTTCTAGGGCATTCAAGGAAGTGTTTAAATTAGCTTCAATCAGGTATGTAGGGTTATGAATGGATGAATTCTTTCACACCCTGCCCAATCCCTCTCTAAATCATGAATTTCCTATGTCTAATCTATGGGGTTTTAATCCAATACATGAATTTCCTAAATTCTCTACATGGGTATGATTTAAATATGTTTCTACTATTGAATTATGAAGCATGGGAAAGTTTTATAATGTTTTCAATTAAAATCATATTTCAAATTTTATGAATTAAAAAGCCCATTTATGAAGAAGTTTACAAAAGATGAGATTTGAGATGAATGTATGATTATGATGAGATATTATGATGAAAAGAATGTTTTCAATATGCCCATGTATATAATCATGTTTTCGATGTGCATTGAGTATTTTCAAGCATGTGAAAGTATTGGGAAAGGCCCACATGTTCAAGTATGATTTATGATTTTTTCCAATTAAGCTTACCACATGGTTTTGGAGCGAAGAGTCCCAATTATCTTTCAGCTTGTGGTATGGTTTGAGTTAAAGCTTCTCATATGCATGACTTCAGATTTGAGATGTGTTTAATTATTGAGCTTCGTCAAAAGACGATGTTGAGCTTCATTGAAAAATGATGGAGAGCATATGCATATTTTTTGGAGTAGTATCTAGCACCGAGTAGGATAAGGGTCGATCACCCTGTGCCTCAAAACTATGTGCCAACATAGCTTTATTCTTATATACATTACTTCAGGACCTCCCATGTGAGCTATCCCCATCCCTATTGTCCCACGAGATTGATATCGATATCATGGTATTGTCCCTAGCCCTGGAAAGGCTTTGGATGGCTCTACCCACTTGAGTGTGGTAGTTGGGACCACGTAAGATCTATCGTAGTATGTCGGTTAAAAGACGAGTCTCCCATTGTTCCTCATGATTTCAGTTATGCATGTTCATCATTCATGAGATTTATACATACAACACACACACACACACACACACACACATATATATATATGTTTGGCTCAATGTTCAGTTTTACTCATGACTATCAAATTTTAACTTTGAGTCAATCGATTCAGTTATGATATTATGTTATGTTATGATGAGATCATGATTTTAGAAAGAATGTATGCAAGCCCTACTCTCATATTCTTATTATTTATGTTTTACATTATGCATGTTTTAAAGTGATTTACCTATTTGAGAGGTTTTACTTACCCTGCATATTCGGTACATTCCACGTACTGACCGCATACTTTTATGTTGTATCATTTCATGATACAGGATCCGGCACTCAGGCTCAGCCCCGTTCATAGTCAGTTTTCAGAGTTAGCATCTTACATTGTGGTGAGTCCTCATCTCCCGAGGACTAGACTCATTCAGATTCTCTCTATGTATTTTCAGTTTTAGCTTTATTGAGTTATTTGGGGTCTTGTCCCATCAACTCGTCATGTTTAGAGGCTTTTCAGACAAATAGATGTATTCAGCTTCAGATTGTGTATTCTGATGTTATGTTTATTTCAGACTTTTGCTAAGATTATTATGTTAATTCTTCAGTTCTAGTAATTGAGTTAGATGCATATTCATGTCATGGGTCGACTTGGAGTCTCTTGGGGCTCCTTGTCCCGTGTTGCGATCCGGGCCTCCGTTCGGGTCGTGTCATTCCATCACCACTTGGGAGGTTCTTTCCAACAAGTTCATCAATAAGTTCTTTTCATCAAGGAGGACGTAAAAGTTGAGAGGGAAGATCTATGATTTTGTGCAAAGAGATGGTGGACCTTAGCTAAGGCATGGGAACGATACAAGGGCTATGACATATTTCCCACACTACATGCAGCTGAATGAGTTTATCGGGCACAACTTTATAGAAAGGCGGAAGCGAGTCCAAATCTTTCTTGGCGCTACTACATGAGAAAAATCTTGTCCAAGAACTATGATGAAATTAGGCTCTTTTGATTCTTGTATCGGGAGTCAAGACTATCGGGGACTCGGGTAGAGGATTCACAACAGCCAAAGTGCCAAAGGAAGCTCGAAGTAGATGGTGTGGCGGCAATCGGAGCGGAACAATTTGGGCGGGTGAATGTGATTTAGAAAGTTTGTGAAATACCAATGGGAAGTCAAGTACAACATGTCCATCTGGTCCGAGACTCCTGCAATCATGTGAGGTGTGTGGAGTAGGCCATGATTACTCGGAGTTGTTCACTTAATCCCGTTTGTATTTTTTGTGGGACAACAAGGTCGTGGAGTACGGGTTTTGCAGGTAACAACTATAACCATAGGTACAGGAATGCGAGTCAATCCCTCATGGGGAGGGAATCGGGAATTTCCAAAGTCCCCGAGAGACACCTATTCGAGACCTCAGGGCCAGCGGCCTGGCGGGTTCACTTGAGGAAATAAAAATAGGAGTGGTGCGGCCGAGACCTAAGTGGTGAATGAGATACGAAGTCCATCCATGAGCGAGAAGATAGATAGGACAACTAGCCCTTTAGCGGGCGAGCAGGACTACAGGGGCACTTTCGAGTAACACTGAGAAGAATCCTAAGGAAAATGTGAGCGCAATCTCATTGCACAACGGTAAGTGGGTGAGGTGATCCCGAGAGAAAGAAAAATGATGAGGAGCAGGTTGTGATGTCCAAATTGGAGGTTGGTGATTCAAAGCAACTTAAGAAAGCCAAAGCAGTTGGTAGAAATTAGGCCACCCCTTCCATTTCCTCAATGATTTAAGAAGCAGAAGGAGGACTCAGCCTACTAGAAATTTCTTGAGGTGTTGAAGCAGGTACATTTTAACTTACCATTGGTGGAGCTTTTGCAGGAAGTTCCAAAGTATGCTAATTATTTGAAGAACATTATGTCCAATAAGAGGAGGTTAACGAAGTTTTAAGCGCGGCTCTCACGGAAAGTGCAGTTCTCTGGTTCAAAACAAAATTACCATAAAGCTGAAGGACCGGGAGCACCCTTCCAGTGAGCGAATGGAAACAGAAAAGTAGGTTATGCACTGTGTGGTGGGTGCATGCATTAATTTGATTCCTTCATCCTTGTTTAGAACCTTGGTTTAGGTGAACCACATCCAACTTCTGATAACTCTACAGCTTGCCGGCAAGTCCTTGCTAATCTGACGGAATCATAGAGGACGTCTTGATTAAGGATTGGACCTTTCATTTTACCTATGGACTTCATAATCCTAGATTACAAACGAGATCGGCGGTTCACATAGATTACAGGGAGAGAGGATTTGCCCAGCCACTACGGGCCGGTCATAAAAGGTGAAGCGGGGGTAAAATGTCGTTGATTGTGGATGGTCAAGAGGCAATCTTTGATGTGTTTAGAGTGGCAAGGTGGTAACCTCATTATGAGAACTTCTACGGTGAAGCCGGTGGTAGAGCTGGAGGATGTGAGTGGTTAGTTGAAGTATGTGTTGCATGAGAATTTATACTTTGCAATAGGTGATCAAACTATCTCCTCAGGTTGAAGAAAGTGAAGTGATTTTTGTCGTACACCGCGATGTTAAATCCAGGTGTTGCACAGGAGGCAACCTGTGAATGTCATTCCACGACTACAAGCTGAAATTATTGGGAGGCTTAACCCATATTTTTATAACATTTGATTGCTGATTTTGTAGAGACTAAACGGGGCTTTAGAGCACAAAAAATGGGGAAAACAAGCTAAAAAGTGAAGTCTAGGGTGATATACCTGACACTCGGCATGAGTGTGCTTAAAAAAAAAAAATAGGTTGGTGTTATGGGTGACGCACCATGCACATACCTTGTCCATGAATAAAAAACTTTTCTAAGTGTGAGAAGGTGACTAGCGCACCGCCGGGATGTTGGGGCTGAGAAAAGTTTTTGGTCCAATGGGTCAAGAGTTGACCCAAAGACCTTAAAATTACCAAAAAACCATGCCCCATACCTTTCTCACTTTAAGTCAAAGCAAAAGCAAAATAAAATTTTCTCTCACTATCTAAAGATCGTAACTCCCTCTCCCTTGTCCTCCATTGTTGTCTTCTTCAAAAAGTTTGGTGAATCTTATCTCTTGAATTCAAGTAAGTAATTCTCTTCTCTTTTGGTTATATAGTATGAAAATCATGCCCCATACCCTTCTTCCCCATGTTAAATACGCAAAATCACCATTATTGGTGAAAATCTTAAATTCATAATGTAGGTTTTATGAGTTTTATTCTCTTAAATTCTTCTATGATAATATGTTATCCATGTTGGGTTGCTTATTTTGGTTGAATATAATTGATTTGAAGTTGTGAGAACAAGGGGATTGATTAGAATTTTATGATTTTGGTGGGTAGAACATTGATTGTAGAGAGAAAGTACTTTGTTCTTAAAGTTTCAATGTGAAGAATTTTGAGTTGTTGAGAAATTCATGTAATGCAGCGCTAGTTGTATTAAATTGCTTGTTGGTTGTTGAATGAATTGAACGTAGCTACTTTCATGTATGAGTTACTTAAATGATGAACTAATAGAAGGAAGGTGAAAGGAATGGCCTAAGTGAGGCATTCTTGAAAAAATATTAATAGAGGAGAGGTGTGAGAACTTCATGAACTTGGTTTCAATATGAAGTTATTGAATATTATGGAGGTTGAGATTTGAATGATAGTGAAGATCTTGAGTACCCTATTTGATAAATTCTCACAGAAGATGCTAGCAAATTAAGTGTGGGGTCACTTTGCACCAGTTACACCTAATTGGCTAATCGTTTTGATCACAAGCTAATCTTGTGATGTTCTAGATTTTGCTTGAAAGTGTCATGTCCATCCAAACACTAGCAAAGGAAAGGAGATAGTGGCAGTAACGAGGTTTCCAAGCAGCTCCGAAGAGCACAAAAGGGGTGGGTTTATTGGCTAAGGGGCCCACAATAGGAGTTTTGGAGAAGAAACGTGGAACCTCATGAGCTATCATGGTTCTTACTTTACAAAGGAGATCAAAATATGCTCCTAAGAATTGGATTGATGAAAGGCCACCTCATACTTGGGTTCCCTATCATTCGGGACATCACATGAGTTGGGACTAGGCTACATCTTTAAGGGCCGAAGGAGTGCAACCTCACTTTGGTGAGGGAATTTTATTCAAACTGGGACACTTCTTTTGGGGATAGCACCAAATTCAAAGCCATGAGGTCAGACTGTCCGGTTCAACATAAGAGATTTAATGCTTTTCTTGAGACACTGCGGTGGGCAGGTAATTACTTCATTCTCTTATAGAAGCCCCCATATTGCAACATTCTCCATACTCTTTGTGGTGAGCATTCTTCAATCTGTTGGGTAAGGTACCATAGCAAAACTCCTCCACACTTGCGTTCTCCTACCTGAATAAGGAGGCGAGAATGCAGAGTGAGTTGGTTTGTGTGGTGTTACTCCACAGGACTCAAATGGCCAATCACTAGAGAGAGAAAAATTTTTATTGGTATATATGCTGATGAAAGGGATACCGATCAACTTTGCTGCAGTGCACCGAGATAATATGAGAAGATTGAAGGTAATTGCGAGATGGAATAGCATTGCTCGTAGCCACCTAGCAGTTTTTGAGAGAGGCGGGCATTAAGGAGGAAGAGGCAGACCTTCATCTACTAAGAACAGGGCCCCTAGAAGGAAAGATGATGGATGTGACAAAAGTAAAAGAGTCCATCACACTCCACAACTCCATCTCTTACTATAGCTAATCTCAGGGCTTGTGATGATAGTTGGAGGAAACGTATATTTGGCATGCTTGATTTCGAGTTGGGGATTATAGACAGAACCTACCACATATGATGAGATGAAAGCCTTAGAGAATAGATACCCACTCATGGAGAGCGCTATACAAATGTGTAGAATGGTACCTGCTTTTGAGGAGTTCTTGGATAATGATAAGGCGGTGCTACGTGGAGTTGATGATGCGAAGTGATGAGGAGGATGATGCTGCTGCGGGAGCCATGTAGATTGATGGTGAAGATGATGGCAAGGATGACGATGTTCAGTACAATCCTGATGATGATGCATAATGGCCTATAAGAGTCCCTTTTCTCTACCTATTTGATATGATTGTGCGTGCGCTAAGGACGGTGCATTGTTTAAGTGTAGAGGTGGGAGAAAGATTTACGTTTTATTTTTTATTGTTGTATATGTTGTAGGTATAGAATAATGCTCATTCCCCATGGTAGTAGCTCTATAATTTATTAGGTCTTATTTTGTGATAGTTAGTATTGATGGGGACTATTGACTTGGATGCCTTGTGATATTGGATATTCTATTTATACGGTAGTTGAGATTAGAGTTGTTAGTTTTGTTAGTTTGGTACAAGTCTAAATTTTGGTAGTCAAAGTGAGTATGGCATCAAATTTGTTTGAAAATCTTTTGAAAATGACATATCTCACATGCCCTTGGTTTTCTTATGGCCTCGATTCTTTTTCAAATGGGGGAATCATTTGAACCAGGGTAATTTTTAAATTTTTTAGGAGTCTGTCATCATAGAGCCTATGATAGATGGATGACCATCTTAATGGAATTTAGTCAAAAAAAATTTAGTTTATTTTATTTTTTGTTGGAGTCAGACATAGTCACTTGTGTGCTCTTTGACATTCCACTTAGATGCTAAGCTAAGAGCAATGAAGTGGTCATCTTAAGTGAGAATTCCATGAGAGACACACAAAGTTCTTTAATTCGAATCAATATACTTGTAGGGCTTAATAATGAGAAATGTCATTCAAAGTGATTGTATAAATGTGTAGCTATAGGAACGACTAGAGTCTTAATGCCATGTGAGGTGAGATTAATTGCTTGTTTTGTACATATTATAGCATCTAGAACTTGCCTTAGTGTATATTGGATAGCTAGTGGTATAGAGAGTTAAAAAGATTATTAAGACATTTCTTTGAAAAAGTCATGTTTCCTGTGTTTGTTTACCTTTCTAAACATTTCCTTAGCTAACCCCTTGAGCTTTAAGCCTTACTCTTTTCTTATCCACAATAGTAGCTTATTCCTTTTATTAGCAAGGACCTCGGAATTGGTGATCCAAAGTAGTCTTAGGCACTTTGAGACTTGAAAGTGAAGATCCACCAAAGCATGAATGATAAGAGAAGGAAAAAGAGAATAGTGTGGAAAGTGAGAAAAGAAAATAGTAAGTAGAGTTGCCTATAAAAATGTTTTGTTTGATTGCTGCTAGAAAAATAAAAATAAAAAGAGTTTTAAGAGTGAAAATTATTAGTGATTCTATGAGCAAAGGCTAGCATTCAAGTATTGAATAAAGGGGCATGAAAAAGAAAGAAAAAAGGGCGAGTAGAGTGAAGGGTGAACAACAAGAAAAAGGTGGTGGACTTGAAAGAAAGAAAAAATATCTTAAAAGTGTTTAGAATTGGTAGTCACTATAAAAGAAAAATTACTCTACCTATCCCTTAGTTGATGTTACAACCAAGAAAGTGCTTATGATTTTAATCTCTTAAAAGAGCTAAGTGCTAAATGTACATGAAAGGGCCAAGTTTATGATATGTTACATATGTATGATATATTTTTTTGAGTATGAGTGTGCCTTACTTATCATGTTCTATGTGTTTTGCATTGACTCATTTGAGAGGAACATCACTAAAAGTGGAGAAGATTCTAAGTCAGTTTACTATATGTTGCATGTTTTAATTTAATCATGTTGACCTTTGTTTGGAAAGTGTCGGTTATAGAAGTTGTATAGTCTTGAATATAAATAATCTGCATGTGTTTGATGTGAATTACTTGAGTTGATGAATCACTTAATCGTATGCTCTCACCACTATTTATTTGAGTGTGAATTAATAGAGGTGATAAGTGATAAGAAAATATGAGTTTGTGCATGGATTGAGGATTGTTTCGAGGACGAACAATGGTTAAGTGTGGGGTGGTGATGTGGACATATTCTTATATCCATTTGCCATATTTTTTACCCATATATAGCCTTATTTTGAGTGCATAATCCCTATGAAATGTATGAATTCATGTTTTCATATGTCTTATGAGCTAATGAATGTTTCTAGATGTTTTAAACGAGGTGTGAAGAAGAAGAGTTTTTGAAAAAATCGGCTTGGGGCTATGGTAGGCGTGGCGGCGCCCAACATTTGTGTTTCATAGAAAAAACACCAAAGTTGGTGTTATGGATGGTGTGGGGTGCTAGGTACCTGAGCTCCAGATATGATAATTTGACTAACACCTTGGCGAGATGGATGACGTGGAGCCCCAAAAGCATTCGAGACTTAGAAAATTTTCTAGCGATGCAGTGCTATGGTGAGAGTGAGGAACCAGAAAGGTCTTCAAGCTCGAGAATTTGACTCACTATGGTGATATGGTGAGAGTAGGGCACCGAGAGGTGTTAGAATTGCATAAATTTTGCTAAATCCTTGGTGCTATGGATGTAGTGGGGCGCGAATCTATTATTTAGGAAATTTGACTAACTGTGGTGCTATACATGGGGTAGCATACCAGACCTTGTTAGATGAATTTTGCTGATTTTAAACCAAATAATTGAGGGCAAAAGTGTCATTTGAAGGCTCATATATATATATATAACATCTAGGGCGTTTCTAGCAAATCGATTATTATCCATCAGTTTCACCATCAATTTTGAAGGTTGTAAATGAAACTTTTGGAGGAGAGACAAGTTCTATGGAAGAAATTTTCTATTCTTTCTTATTTGACTGAGAATGATGATGTTATCTTTGTTTTCCTCTTTTCTATGAGTGGCTAAATGCCCATTCTAGGTTTTGGCCATAGTTGATGGTTGAAGTTTGAAAGGCTGTTGTTTGCTTAGTTTTGATTCTTTCATAAAGGTTGTTTATATTTACTTGTTGTAATGACTTATTCACTAGCCTGATCAACTTGTTAGTAAATCTGTTGGCTTTGGTTGAACTTGGGAATGGAAACCCGAGGTTAAAAGTAAATACAAAGGAATTCAAAGATCCTTTGGCCCATTAGTTTGGAGGTTAGAAGTTGTTGAGAATAGGGATATACTCTTCAGCCTTTGTTTAGTTGATATTCAGAAGTAGGAATAACTGTCGTTTCATGTTTCTCCCCTCTGCGACATGGGGATATAGGCGTTGGGTTCATGAGATAGTTTTGGATGCTCGGAAGAGTGGACAGAAATGGGATAGTAACTTGCAACTAGCAACCATAGGAGGAATCAATCCTAGCATAATCACGTCACTTGAAAACTCAACCTAATATAAAAGTGCCAATTCCCTATATTTTCATCATCATTTGAAGTAAAAACAAGTTTTCATCAATCTTTAGTTAATTTTACATTTCAATCTTTTTAGTAGTTTTAATTCTTCAAATCCTTCTCCATTTTATCTGTTTTTGTTAAATGAAAATAAGAAATAACCTTATAATGATTTATCAGAAAAGTATGCGAGGATAGATAATGGGGACTTCTAGTCCTATATTATGGCGACCACGTGCACTTACGTCTGCTTAGGCGACATGAGCCATACTACGATACCAAATTGTCACTATCCAAAAAGTCAGAGATGTGATGGTACCTATTCCAATCTCACCGATAAGTAAGTTAATCCCTTAATAAACTAATCAACAAGTATATGATGTTGCAACTAAGAATAATCAAGTGAAAGTAAGATATTAAACTTCTTTTCTCATGAAAACCAAATAAAGATAGTGAAAAATCCAACAATAATACCCAAAATTTGGTCATAAGCCTCTAAGAATCTCAAGTGCGAATATGAAGAAATAAATTGTACGAGAATACATCAAGACACATATGGTATAAAGAAAATAAGAAGTCTGAAATATTGTAGAGCATACGACGTCTACTTCCAAAACCTTGAGCAGACTCTAATATACTACACCGGGATCACCTACCACAAGTATGAGTCATAGAAGCGTGCACTAAAGTGCGAGAAAAATAAGAGAGTATATGATGATCCTGTGTACTTAGCAACATGCTCGGCAGACCTAAAATATGAAGCAATGGTGAGTCAATCCTATGCTTGCTTTCTTAATTTATTTATCTTAATATCAGCATAAAATAATTCATACCAAGGCAAATAACCACCAAAAATGTCATATTTACAGTTCAGAAAAATAATCGATTTTCACACGAATCTAGAGATGTCATAACTATAATTCACCTTATCAACCATGTGCATGTTTAATATCAATGCAATAGAACAAACAACACATATGATATTTGAAACTAGCTTCCCACTGATAATGTCCCAATATGCCTCAAAACAGTTACCACATCAGCACACCACTGATGATAAAATCTGCTTCAATATACCAATAACCACTTAATTAAGCCAACACCATGACGATGAAAATGATTGATAATGCAATGTACATGTCATACACATGTATGGCTAGAAGTAACTTGTATATACCCAATTCCCACCTCAGACAATTGGGACTCATGGGGTCCATATAGCCCACTGCATCCGATGCGAGTCACTTTTTGGGGCATGTCCTTTATCAGGATTTATAAGCTTTCATATTCTCAAAATACGTGTGTCAGAGATGTAATATCAATATACCTGAATCCTTTACCAGATTTCACTCTTAACAACAATCACAAGTTACTCTAAGCAGCAAACAACAAAGATAAGATAATAAACGAATACTTAGGCTTAAGCACCTTATAAACAAGACTATAACTTAAAAAGAATCATTTCTATCAATAACAAGCGATAAGTTTCAAATGCCACAACTAGAAATGTTGCTCATGCATTCACAAAATATATCAATTCCAAGTTGATAGTTTCAATTTTCCACAATAAACATAGTACCCATAAAATTTGTCATCTCATTTGCCAAGGGGACTCACATTTTCCATTCACTCATCATTTACTTACCCACTAGTACACTAACACTTCATAAAGAGTAAAGAAAGCCTTAACTTGCCTTAAGCTGGAGTTTGAAAAGTCAAATTATGTCTTTATTATTCCGTACGGCCTCTAATGAACCCAATCTGATCAAATATGTAACCTTCATAAGTATGAGTCTGTGGAGCACCCGTATTGCTATTTAAAAATCGAGACAAAAAATTCAACCTCGAGCTAAATTGTCGAAATCTAGAAATTTATCTAAAAATTGTCTATTACCTTAGGTAAAACACTTGTGTGCTAAAAATCAGCCACAACAGCCGTTAATGGATCCTCAATTCCGAAGTGTAAATCTCTCCTTGGGAAAAACCCCATTTAAACCACCAATTAAGTCACTAACTTGATGATAAGTTAGCTGGAAAAGCATAATTGAAGTTTAGGATCACTTAACCTATGAAGCAATCTAGCAAAACCCCTTGAATTTTGCCTCAAACCGAGCTCCCAAGCTCCAAAAAATGGAGTTACAAAGTCTAATTTCGAAAATGGGCTTTTAATTCTACCACTGGACATTCCTTTGTCGCAAATGTGAAGCCCTTATCGCAAATGGAAGCACAAACATTATCCAACTTCAACTCAAATGCAGACACCTATGCGATGTTGGCGTACCGTGCAATCCCTGGTATGAGTCACATTGTTCTTCGCGAGATGTGATGAAGGACCCCAAACGTGAAGAGTAAAATACACCTACACCGGCACAAGAAACCAACAAAAATTCTAACTTCACAAATTTCTCAAATGGACCCTCGAGTTTTGTTTGGAACCCCATGGAAATAAACCAAACATATAGATTGACTAATGCCACATTTTGTTGAAATCATCAAGGCCGTCTAGATCAAATGTTGATCAAGATTAGCTTTAAACTCCTTGAAACTCAAGAAATCAACCAAAGACTCAAAACCTTCCCAAACACCTTTGGACCCTTACGATATCAACTAAGTCAAAGATTACCTTCAAATATGGTGAAAACGTCAAAGCGGTATTGACCTTAGTAATCCCAAATGTTGACTTTGATCAAATTTCTCAAATCTTAACTCTTTAAAACTAATAAACTCATCAATACCATCTAATTACCTCAAAAATTATATCACTCATCTCTGCGGGTCACAAATAAAGTACGAAGCTATGAGGAAGGGGAAAATAGGTAAATCATGCAAAAAGTCATGACCAACTTGAAGGTCGTCACATAAGACTTAGAAAGTGGCCATAGTATTATTTCTCAAGGTATGTACATTATAGTAAAGCTAATATAACTGTTAAATTAGAAATTTCAATTGCTTCATAATGTATTTTTATAGAAGAGATTTCATTTATAATATTTTTGTTATTTGTAGCATTCTATGAGAGTAAGTGTTTTCTTCTCTTCATAAAGGATAAAGAATCAGGCAAGTACAAAGGTTCAGAACATTCTAAGTATACAGAACTAACAGAACTAAGTCTAAAGAACTATTCGGATATTACAGTTATGATAGGATGACTTTACTCCATCTTCAGCTATTAGATGCCTTTAGTAGGTTAAGGTTCATATCTCTTTTTTATGATATTTTTAGTTATTTCTTGTTGTTTAGTCTACTTTACATACAGGTACCATTATTATTATGTACATACATTCCTTTTATTAGAGGCATTGTATTTCATAGTATAGGTTGATGCACGGATAACGGAGACCATCTCACTAGGCATCACGCTCAAACATTTATTTGTTGATTGGTGAGCTTCATTTCTATATAGAGTCAAGTTGAGTCTATATATTCTTTTGATGTAAATGTACAACATGGGTTGTTGAGGGCTCTGTCCCTATAAGTACTTCAATTGCAAATTCTAGTAGAGGCTTCATATTGTGTTGATATTCCACGAGTTGTATATATCGGTACTCGGTATCAATTAGGTTGTATGCTAGACATGTTTCAAGATCTATGGCCCTTTATGTACATACAATTCTTTTGTTAGAATTTATCACATGTATCAATTTTATATGCTTTTAGATATCGTATCGTTACTGACTCATATGTATAGTTAATTATCATGTATCAAACGAGCTGGTTTTTCTTGGTCGATTATGATATCATAGCTAAGATACCGATTGTCGGTCCTCACGACCCTAGGTTGAGGCATTGACATTAGATAACAAATAGCTAAAATTGCAGTGATGATAATTATTTTTACATAGAACAATTGCAAATTCATTAGTAATTAGGTGGAAAATCAAATAGATACAATTATAGGGAAGTACTGGATTTTATAGTAGCCTATATCAACTACTATTGATGACCTCTTGCTTGTTTCAACCGTTGGGGTTAAAGTCATGAAGTTAATGAAATTAAATGAAATCTCTTAGATATGGTAGATTGGTCTTTATCTAACTTATCCTCCATCCTACGCTCTGAATCTTCCTTGACAGATCGTTCTGAATTTTACCGTGATTTGATACGAATGCAGCATGTCCGATTAGTAATTCTCGGAGGATCTTATAAGCCATTGGCTTGATTGACATTGATCAATTCAATAGTTAGCTATGCGTCCTCTTGCCTCATGTTCGATCAAATAGCCTTTACTTCAATATATTTTTATAAATACATCTGGCGTTTGGTAAATATAAAAAATAGCTTATAATTTTATTATACTTTCACAAATATCAATTTTTAACTATCTCTCTATTCTATTTTAACATTACGATCTTTCTTTGTACAACTTTATTTGAAGTGGACAACCACAAAATAAATTTTAAAGTATTTAATCATTTTAATTTTATAAAAATGTTTTATCATATATTTCCCCACAACAATAACACTATTTTATAAATATATCTACTATTGTCATACGTTTAACTATTATACATTTGACTACATAATTATTTATTTCATCACTTAAAAGCATTTTACTTATCATCTACTTTTAGTCTATTGATGCATGCTCCGAGAAATTTTTTAAAAAATTGTTTTAAGCTTGCATGGAAACCCAAAGGTTCCTTCAATTAACAACAAGAACAAAAGAATAAAATAATTTTAAAAAGTTTTGCTTGAACAAAAAAATTTCTTCACATTAAAAAAATGCTTACAAACATTATTACCGTCAACTTTTGTATAAGGCTAGGATTAATAAAATGTAACAAAAACAGTGAATAAGCCAAAAAAAAAAAGCCTTGAACACGTGCACATTCATCTAAGCGTATCAAACACTTAAAAGGGAATCGTTTGGTCGTTGGTCAGAATTATACAAATTATTAATTATGTAGATATTAGTTATTTAGATATTAGGTTTATATAAATTAATTATGTGAGTATTAGTTATTCTAGGATTAATTATGTAGGTATTAATTATACATAAATTACAATACATAGATTATATTTAGAGGTGGCAAAATCAATCGATGAGATCATGACTTACTCAAGTTTGGACTAATAATTAACTTGCTCATTTTATTAAGTTTTGCATCAATTGCCCATATTTTGGGGTGGTCTTTAATTTTTGTCTCTCAAATTAGTGGTCACAAAATATTCTAATATTTTAAAATTAAAATTAATTAATTAAATTTTCTAATTTTTTAAAAAATAATTAATAGGGTATAAGTTAGCCTAGAAGTAGAAGTTCATGCTATTGAACCCTTCCCCAAACATAAGTTCGGTAAGTAGGAGTTCAATTGCATGATTTTTGCTCATAGAGCACAAACTTCCTATTACACTTGTACCCAAAGATAATTTTATACTATTGAATTTGTGTGCCTACGGGAAGGAAGTTCGTGCAATTGAACACGCCCCTTAGGCTAATTTCAATTGCGTAACTTTGCCCTTTAGACACAACTTCATATTATTAACTTTATCTGGTAGACATAATTTCCAATAATTATTATTGAACTTATGTCTTTGAGAAGTAGACACAAGTTCAATAACATGAATTTTGTCTACAGGGCATAATTCATGTTGCTTAACTTATACCTCGAGGCATAAGGTATAACTGTCTGAATTTATGTCTTAAGCATAACTTTGGCGGAAAACTTATGCCTTGCGTTTCTTTTTGGTTAAGAACATTTTTTGTCTCTTAAAGTGTCAAAGGGAAAAAAATTAAAGACCACTCTAAAATAGGAGCATTTGTGCGAATAACCTTTTCATTAGCTCAACTCATTTCAATTCATCAAAGTTTTGGTTAATACCTAGCTTAAATTGATTCATGAGAAATCTTGCAAAATATTATAAAATTCTTTTATTTTATTTTAATATATTATACTTAGTCATAATGAAAAATATTAATATTATAAATTATCAAAAGAACATAAAAAAATGAAAACAATTAAAACTTAATTAGAATTAAGCATATTAAATATTAATCCGCTCATTATTAACTTAACTCATTTTAACCCACCAGAATTCAATCCAGCTCATTTATTTTCCACTTATAATATTAATATTGAATATTTAATTTGTTGCATGTAAAATTTCAAAGGAAGAATTCAATTGAACTCACTTTTAACCCCACGTGGGTCCGCGCGAAATAGAAGACGATATTATTTATCATGCAGAGAAGTGAGAATATGTCCGTCCTGTCGAAATCATTCAGGTTTTCGTTTCCTTTTGAATAAAAACGTAAAGAAAACATGTGTATCTAATAATATACATATGATAAATTCAAATTAGTGGTAGAGGCTCAAACAAAGGAAGGTAGGTGCATTTTTGTAAGACAAAACTTGAGTAGAGGAAAACCCTAGGCATGGAGTCAGCATTCTTACTTTATTCCTTTCTTTGAACATTCTTTCTCAGCTATCTTTCTATTATGGATTCCTATTCGATGATCCCTTTCTTTTAACTACGTACAATCCCTTTCAACGAACTCCAAATATATATAACCCTCCCACGAATTTAGTTGCATGCAGGAATTAATGCTGAGCTCCATCTTCTTTACTACTACATATATATCATGGAATATTATTTTCGCAACATCTTCTTCTTGTGGATTTTGTTGGTAATAACAGTTGAAAAATGTTTGGTTGCGGAGGGTCTGGGCGTGAACTGGGGATTACAGGCGACTCATCCACTTCCACCAGACATCGTAAGTGAAGCTGCGAAAGACAACGGATTCAACAAAGTGAAGCTTTTCGAAGCGGATCCAGGAGCGCTGAAGGCGTTGGGCAGATCAGGTGTTCAGGTTATGGTTGGGATACCTAATGACTTGTTGGCACCATTATCCGCCAGTGTTCGTGCTGCTGAACAGTGGGTTCAACGAATGTTTCCACCCCTTTATTTCAAGTGGCGTCGATATCAGGTTGTTTCTTCAAGATTTGCCCTGCTTACCATAACTCTAAATCCATTTGGTGCTATATCGTTCGTTCTTTTACATGGTAAGTCTTAATTGAAGACTCTAATAAGTCAAGAGTATTATTATTGAATGATAAAAAAATTATTATATCAAACTTAAATTTTTTTAATTTTTTTAATTTTTTTAATTTTTTTAATTTTTTTAATTTTTTTATTTATTTTGTATTTTAACCGTAATTTTCATATATTCTATCAACAGATTGATATTGGGTATAAAACTGATAAATTTATGATAAGTAATTTTCAAATTACATGAGCTTGCCGAAAACTAAGATATGGAATATCAGTTTCGAGTGATGTCGTTAAGTGATGATGCATGTCTTCGTTTCACGACATGTGGATATATAGGATGTCGTAAATCTACCTTCGAAGTGATATGGATTATATATGGTAAACCGAAAAAGTCTCATCATTCTTTAAAATGCTTATGAGACTACCGACCAATCGAGATGTAATTTATAATTTATGTGCTCTTGCGGTAAGATTGGAGTTATATATAGTGATACTAATATTTTATATTATTAATATGATTTAATTAATTATAGAACGTAATGTATTATTTATTAAAAACTATCAATTAAAATTTAATTTATAATATGACGAGGTAAATATATATAGCTATGCAATTAAGTCACCTAAAAAGTATTGCTTCATTACAGTAATATTGATTAGCAATCTAAAATAAATAGTAAGTAACCTTTATAACATATTAAATTAAACTGCATTAGTAATAGAAATTTTCATTTCACTTTTCGCATATGTACAACTTAAATCCATCAATGAATGCTGTGACAAAATAGAATTAATTATAATTACTTTTTAAAGTCACCTAACATTACCTAAATATTTATTTACATTATTAATTATCAATCCACTATATACTCTGGTACATTTCCTCGTAATAGTCGATCAATTCTTTTCCATAGATGTAAATAGCTATACTAGTACTTATTTATTTCTTAAGGAATAGGAGGAGAAGGAAAAGAAAACAACCAATTGATTTGTCAAA
This sequence comes from Datura stramonium, assembly GCA_018107945.1. NCBI lineage: Eukaryota > Viridiplantae > Streptophyta > Magnoliopsida > Solanales > Solanaceae > Datura > Datura stramonium. The sequence continues at coordinate 291,794 of JACEIK010000406.1, read as the reverse complement.
GTGCAGCGTCTTGCATTCTTGATTACTTGTCGGGTACTTTCTCTTTCACACGCTAAGAAAAATATATTTTTATTAATGTATTTTTAACCTTTTTTAATATATTTTATTTGTGTGTTTTATTTATTAATATCAATATTAACAATGAAAATTTGTAAAAAAAAAAATTTTGATATTTATATTTTTCAAAAAGAATTAATTTTAAAAGCAAAATAAAAAAAACATTTAATTTTATTTTGATTTGACAAAGTTGATAAATAATTTGGATAAATAATTTTAGTAATGTGTGAATAAGTAATATGGGATAAAGGAAATATTTTATTGGGATGAGTCATTATTTAGATTACATCATTTCTATTTTTAAGAAGTTGTAAAGTATAATTTTTGAGATTGATAAAATATTAAATTATTATCTAATTTATATAAAATATTAATTAATTATGAACTAAACATTTTAAAAATAGTTTAGACTTTTAGCTATTTAGTAAATGGTCTCTTTTATTATTTTCTTAACTGATCTTAGCCCACTGACCATTATCATTTACTGCTCAATGTGATACAATTTAATTGATATATTCTGATATCTTAATTTTTTTCTTTTTGTCTTCCTTATTTTAATTGAGAAATCAATTTAGGTACTTTATATTACTCTGTTATCTTCTTGGTGAACAAGAATAGTCTTTTTTATCATATCACCATAGTATTTTTTTTTTTGTCCATGCGTGACGAAAATTTAATTGGGACAATATATCATCCAAATCGGATTAACCAGTTATGAAATTGTTTTACTTTCTTCTTATACTATTTTATACAAATAGATTTTTAATTGTCTCTCGAGGTATGTTGCGGTGGAGGCGAGCCTTTACGAAAGCCTATAAAGATAGATTTCTTAACACAACATCCGGCGCTCCAAAATGTGCAAGCAGCTCTTGTAGCGGGCTAGGGCGACAAGTCAAGGTTACAATTCCAATTAATGCGTGTCTGCTCAGAGACGGATAGTGGAGTCCCTCGGGTGGAAATTTCAGATCAGACATTCATGGTCTCATGATGAAAATTGTCAAGTTCCTAAGTGATAATGGCGGTCCTCTCACCATTAACATCTTTAGTTCCTTAGCCTTTATCTTGATCCCCATTTCCCAATTGACTTAGCCTTCTTCACCAAGGACTTCATCCCACATTGTCGATGGTTCCATCTCGTACACCAATGTTTTTAAAGCTAATTATGATACTCTTGTTTGGGCTCTCGAAAAATGGTTTTGGGTCTTGCCAATAATTGTAGGAGAATCGGTTGGCCCCTGAGACGGTGATTCCAATGCCAACATTGAGTATGCTAGGAAGTTCAATCAAGGTCTACTAGACCGAATTAGTCGTGGCATAGGTACTGGCATTACCGCGACATTTACCTTTGGGCTCGTGGACCAGAAGACGCCAAGGCATCGAGCAGGGAATTTCGGCGACATTGGGGTGTTTTACTATGATGGAGCAATTAATTGCCAACTCAATAGGTAACAACGAGAGCACGACGGCTAAGGCGTTAGATATTTGGCTAGGAAATGGTGTGTGATGGCCCCCGTGCTAATGTTATGGACCCCGGCTTGCAGGGGCAGTATCAACTATGCTTGTAGCTATGCGGTGCACTAGCCTTGGATATGGTTCGTCTTGTGGTAAATTTAGATGTAAAGAGCAATGTTTCGTATGCCTTTAATATGTACTATCAAACTATGAATCAACTAAAAAGAATTCGTGTGAAAGGTTTCACAATTTATCGGTCATTACAACAATTGATCCATCTCCTTTTCTTCTAATTACGGCACTTCCTCCTCTACTTGCCGATTTGAGGTCGCAGTTGATGTGGGAAGGCACGAGTCAGGTAAATCCTGGAACGTCTTCGGCCACAATGATCAAATATTTTTCTCTTGTTTTGTTTGTGCTAGTATTCATGTTGCCTTTATAATTAACACATGTCTCTCACGCGCTTAGCTTGTGGGATACTCATTTGAGTTATGTGTACATGATATGATCTCTTGTTCCCTTCTATATGCAATAATATCTCGAGTTTACCTAATTGGTCATCATACTTTATATATTTACTTGTGGTTATATGTCATTTGGTTAAATTATTGAGAAATTTTATACTCCTTCCGTTTTAATATATTTGTCTTACTTTTCTTTTTAATATGTTTTAAAAGGAATGTCTCTTTTCTATTTTGACAACTCTTTAATTTCAGTTTTCGGCATCACATGTTTAGGCCTATTAAAAGAAACTTTTTACATTCAATATATCTTTAATTTAAGATCCACAAGAATTTAAAGTCTACTTTACTTTCTTAAATTTCATGTCAAATCAAAGTCATACAAATCAATTGAAACGGAGGGCTTGGTAAAAAGAGTGCATGCTACATCTGATGTACAATAAAACATTATTATGATTTTATTGAACTTCTATTAATGAAGAACATCGGGAAGGAATTTGAAGGTGAGGACAAATAGTTTCCTTTAATGTACTTGGAAATACCTCTCTCATTTGGTACTCTCCTTCTAATTCATTCCCTGTTGCATCTTAGGCAAACACGTTCTTCATGCCGGTCATGGTTTATATCCTTCTTTGAAAAAAATTTAGCGCACGCTATGTTAGTTGAATTCAGTAGAGGATCAGGATTTTAAAGTCATGACGACTCGATAGCCTTTAGCATGGGATTGCTACAAATAATTATTCCTTTATTTTAATAGATTTGCTCAGATTTTAACTTGACATGGGGATTAAGAAAATAAAGAAAAATTAAAATCTTTTTGGTTTTAAATTAAAGATATTACCAAAATGTACTAATGCATCCTAATGCATGCGGTTGTACAAGTAATCTAGGATCTTATGATCCAGATATCGTACTCATAGAGACTTGTAAGATTGATGTCACCTTGAATTTTTATTGCAACTATTAGACAAATAAATCTTAGGTTTTCGTTATACTAATGTTAGCTGTTTCCTGAGGGTAGTGCAGTTAAATTTTCTTGAGGGTCAAGAACACTCATTACAATTTAACCCTATTTAGATTTGATTTATTAGCGATTTGGTTATCGGTAGGTGATGGAAAACAGATAGAATGTTATACAAATAAATTAAGTAAAGAGAACAAATCTGGCGTTTAGAGGTAATCGCATGTGAGCCCAAGACTAGTTGTTCGGACTCTAGATAATATGCAAATAAAGAAAATGCTTGAAGCCCAGAAAACGGTATATTTCCTATTTTGCTTAAGAATAGTCGGGATCCCTTATAAACAAGGAGGGTCGATTATTTATAGGCTTTACGAGGTTAGAGGCTTTGCTAGAAAATGCCACTAGAGCCTAAAATACTAAACACTATGTCTTTGCGCCATGCGTCCTATAATCAAGATTAGAAGGCTTCAACTAATATCCCTCGCAGATCATATTAAAATGCGAGCTCATCTGCACACTGAGCAGCTTTGACACCTGTCTTTTATTTGTCTTTTTTTTCCACATCATTACGAGCAAGGAATTCCTGGTTCTTATCCCATACGAGATGACATTTCTGCCATCGCTATCTCATAGAGGATCACTCAAGGTTCGGCCTTCTTGTTAGGTTGGGGCTCTTTTTTCAGGCTTGCTATTGGTGCCACGTGTATCCATTACGATTTTACCCCATATGGATAATCCCTTCATTTTCGAGTGCGGCACTAGATGCTCTCTAAAGACAAGAAAGAAAATGTAAGTTACCATCGGTCCATCCCGCCACTCTTTTACATCCAAGAAAAAGTGAACTGTCTCTTTCATCTGAGGCCCCACTTCAACATATGTTTGGCTCAACCGCGGCCGTCTGCCCAAGGTGACGTGGGTTTCGCCTCTCAAATCTATAAATTCTAGGACTTCACCACCCTTTGCACGATTCCATATATCTCATTGTCTTACCTACCTATTGACTTTGAAGATTCTCTTTATTCCCGCCTCTTCTTGTCGGCCTTCATTTCAATCTGGTATGTTTGGTCTTCCTTGAACTCCCTTTTTCTCACTCGGATTACCGATAGGGCAATAAAGAAAAGAAAAGAGAGAGAAGCCCATCCTGATGTCCATTCATGAAGCTATCCCCAATATGTACTTCTTTAACGTCAAGCTTTAAAATTCAGGCATACCCAGCGGTATTGGGGCAAAAAGCAAATATGTGATTGATCTAGGATCTCTTGTGAAGAGCGATTTTTAGTTCATGCGGGTGTGGATGGCCCCCATTATATATCGGGTAGAAGCTTAGCGGCACTTTTGAGGAATATTACTTCGGAGAGACCTAGATATACCTTTTCTTACACTTATTCATTCAGCATGGGCCTCAAAAAGCTTATAGGCAGTGTAATCAACTCATTTTGTGACACCTTCCAATTGTGCTTGAGCTTGGCTTCCGGTCCTAGAAGTATGGAGAATCGTCCTTTTGCCTTCATGTTTTGGCTGCAAGGATCAGAGAAGAGTTTACTTTGATGCACTTGCTCTTTGTTGTACTACCTTTCCTTCTTCAGAAGGGATATCTGATTAGTCCATCGTGAAGGAGGACACTGCAGGTAACCTGGGCGGCATCAGCGATCGAAGTGGGCTAATCATTTTGTTGCCATATCCTTCGAGGATCCTTCCAGAATCTTTTCCCCTAAGCCTTGGGAGAGCCTGAGTGTGAGCATACGAGACTCATCTTGCTTTTCCTCTTTGCATTCCTTCTCATTCTGTTTTTTATTAATGCCTTATCTTTTTAAACACATTGTGCAACTCCTCGATAGTGTCCACTGCGGGGTTCCTGTCTTCACCGGGTTGGGAACTTCATTCATAGGTCATGAAGAGTTAAATTCTTCCCACTTCTTGCCTAGTCGATCACGGAGGCATTTTTCCACCCAGTTTGGATGGAAAGAAAAACACCGTGGTATGCTACTACCTTCATAGGTAATCATTCATTTCATTCTAAGAAAGACTCTTCTCATAGGCTGTCATTTGGCCCGGTGTTACTTTGGCTTTTGGTTGTTGCTACTAACCTCATTGGTTGGGTCCCTTGCAGCCAACTTCATGCTCTTCTTGATGTGGTGATATACCCTATTTCTAAGATGGATTCAAGTATTTTGAAGAGTGAGAAATAGAGAAAAAGGACCCGGTCAGGTTAGGGAGGAAGCTGAAAAATTGCTTAGAGATTGTATTTAGAGGACCCAAAATCTGGGTACTCTGTCCTAAGGTTCTTTGGATTATTTTATAAAATGGAGGAGAATGTTGAAGTGGGCTCATTCTCGGATATGACTCTCATGGTACATGTTAGGCGAATTACCATGCATTAAGGATGAGCGGCGCACCTTCCCAATTCTCCCCCAGAAGTCACTTGACGGTTGGACCTCGGGGGTCCCCTATCTCTAGGTCTTGATCTCCTGTGGATTCTTCGAGCTCTTATGCCATAACAAATGTCTTGTCTTCCTTTGGTTAAATATCCAATGCGGTATCGAATGGACAGTTTTGAAGATACCTAATGAGGTCAACCTTTGACCACTTTCGTGATCCAAGAGAACTCTTGGTCTGGCTTACTATCAATTTAGATCTCAATAACAATGCAGTTGAAACATAGTGAGCTCAATATAATGAAAATTTATTCTATAACGAAATATAATGTCAAAAAGTAAAAATATTGACTCAACTCTAACTCTATTTTGAAGCCTCTAATAAGCGTAGAAGTCTTGGGACATAATTCCCACGGATACCCCAGCCTCTATAAATAAAAGAGACTCAATAATAGGGACTCTCTGAATGTACGGGCCCATCAAAAGCTGAATATAGATGAAGGCCTAGCGAAGCATCCGCTACGATCTGTCTAGTTGAGTACGCATCATAATACGATGCGGCGCCAAAAAAGGCGTCGGTACATGGAATGCCACATTCTGCAGAAAATATACGAATGAAATGACATTAGCGTGAATATCTCAATTGAAGGACATAACTAGAAATAATAAGCGAAACTATACTCTGGAAGCTCTTGAATGATACATAAGACACAATATGATAATATGATCAATGTGTAAAATAGTTTATGCTATAAAACTCATGCATCATAATAGTCTACACATATATATATATATATATGTGCAAGTAATGTATATATTTAAATTAGGAGTTTCTTATAACCGACAACCATCATGAATGAGTGTTTGATGATCCCACGTTTAGCCCATGGAGGAGGGCTATCCAAAGCCTTGCGAGTGAGGAAAAATTGAGGTGGATCCACAACTGAAGTCCTTACTAGGGACTTATTTGAGAGTCTCTACAGACAACGGTACGATCCTTTTTATGTTGGCTACATGGTTACGGGGCTTGGCGGTTATGCAGACCCAGTCACCCAACTCGGTGCTAGATAATTCTCCCAAAATATATGCTCATATACTTATGTCTATCTGATGCATCTTAAAAATATATTTTATAAAGCACTTTAGCTATAAATATAATAGATATTTAAAATCTCTATGGAGCTTTTCGCTTAAAATTTGTAAACTTTAATGAAGAGCCTTTCGCTCAAAATATTCTTCTAAAAACTTGGGAGACCTTAGGCTCCAAACATTTCTTTGAAAACTTGTGGAGCTCTATGCTCAAAAAATCATCTCATGAATTTCAAAACTTATAGACTTTGCTTTAACTTTAAATCATGTTTAAATCACACTTTCTTTCTCAAAATCTCTTTATAAAAATCTCTTTTAAAAATCTGCTTGTTTTATGTAAATAATGCCAGCTAAACTCAAATCACAGATTCTTTCAAGTCACGCTTCTTAAAATCATGCTTTCATGCAACTAGGGTTCATGGGATAAGAGAAATGAACTAATCTCAACAATCAACAATCAAGAATCAAGAACCAACAATCAAGAAGTATGATCAACAATCCAATAAGTAGGATTACAAATAAAGAGGCATCAATAAACAACTCAATATGAATAATTCAATAATGACAATTCAAATATATGAATGGGGAAGGGACAAAATTCAAAAGAATTTGGCAAAAACCCTAGCTTTAATCTCAATAAATTCTTGCATAGATGTAGGGCATAAGGAGAGTAGGAATCCTTACTTAGGTTAGCCTTACATACTTGGAAAATAAGAACCTTAGACTCGGCTTAAAGAACCCTAATTTGGAGAAGAAGACTTCTAAGCTTTGCTTGAAAAACTTGAGATCTTTGATTCTTGAATTCTACATTGTAATGGAAGAACTAGGTGTTTAGGCTTTAAGAGTACTTAAATAATACCTTTAGGAATCTCAAAACATCTAGGTTTAGGAAATTAAATCGTGGAAATTCTATAAAATAACCATAAGATCATTTTGGTAACTTTGCGTCGGTAATTTGACCTATCCGGTGACTTATTACTTGACGGTGCTTCACTAAATGCTTATAACTTTTTAATTCGAATTCCGATTTTCACAAGGTTAGATGTTTTGGAAAGAAGACTCAAAGGGATTCAATTTTTGGGTTAAATCACTCAAACATACTTCGTAAATTTGGGGTTATCGTAATTTGAAGTTGACCCTTGTAAGAACATACGAGAACTCACTCGGTAAGAAGGCTCTCAATTCAATTTTGTGCTAGAGGTTCCTTATGAACTTAATTTATACCCAATTCAGTTATCACACTTAAGAATTAATCTTAACACTTAGTTTTATAAAATTCATCGGGTTGGATTATCCACATATATAAAGCGATTTTAAACTTAGATTGAAAGTCACAAAGGCAGCCCTGGCCACCTTCACTTGTATAGTAACTTAGTATACTTTTGAGAAATCTTGTCCTTTTAGAATTGGGCACTTGAGGTCGATCCACTTGAAATGAATTTCCCTTTGCTTACCTTCAAGGAATCATCACATAAAGGTATACACAGTATATTTCCATTTCGAACCGGCTTTGAAAATCATTGTTGCGGCAAAACATACACAAGTATACGCGTCGTAAAAATAATATAAGATTTGAGTCCGAGATATCGTATAGCAGGGAATTGTGATTAACAATTTACTAATTTAAATTAATATTAATTATTTATTCAACATTAAAATATGAAGATATACTTATCCAACTAGCAAAAATAAAATAAATAATGAACTTCAACCAAGAAAGTACAAATTTCGATGTTATCAATTAATGAAATCGATCTTGGGCTATGGGCTATCTAACAATCATATTGTATTCTTCAATTAATTAATCTATTAGATTTCCTTGAGTTACTAATTGAAGGTGATAAATATTACTTTGATCATCATGTCTATAACTCTAAGACTACAAGACTATTCCTGAATCTTATATTTCTATGAGCCGTCGAACAATAATAAATGCATTTATATTTTCTATATTGACCCGGTGCAAGGCTAAAGGGTATATTTCAATACACATTATAGAAATGATTATCTATCTAAGTCAAGAACAGACCGTACTTATTCTTATTATGCTGAAACCTTCCCTCTCTCGATTCCAATTAACAAGCCACAGATAGTGTTCAACTATTTTTTCACACAATCAAACAATTAGATCAACAATAAATAACTCAATAATGAAAAATTAATTGATCAAAAATAATATTCAAATAACAAAGATCATGAGAAGAACCACAATCCTAGAACAAATTTGCTCACGTAGACATGGAGGATACAACAAATTTTCCAAAGAAAATATGAAAATAAAAGAGAAAAAAGATAAAACTATAAATTTTGGTCTCCAAGACCTTCTCGCTCTTTCCAGTTCAAAGCTCCCTTCTTAAATATTTTTATGGACTATTTACTAGATATAGAAAAGTCCTAAATAAAATAAGAACCCAAAAATTACCACAATCATGACGCCCAGTGCATCGCGCAGGGCGAATTTGATGGCTTATTTGTTCGTTGCTTTGCTTTGCTGCGTTAGGTCCTCTCTAATATTCATCTGAGGAAGCCAATTAATGATTATTCTCCTATTATATATATATAGAAAGAGAGAGAGAGAGAGGTAAAACTTTGAGCCCAAGGCTCTTTTATTTATTCATGATAAAATGTGCTTTTGTCCAATGTTACAATGAAGTTTTAGCCCAATACTTTACAATTAAAAAACAGGCCTGATATATTTTGGTTTAACTTGGAGTCCAAATCACCGGGTCATAAACTTCTATTCTCCTCATCCAAAACGAGACCACGCGATTTCTGAAGGTTTCTATTCTCTTTCTTCGACATGCCTCCCTTCTTCAGCCATCGATTCCTCGCTTCGGCTCTGGGTGATCAAGCCATTGTTTCTCCATATTTGATCTTGATTCGACGGCTCAAAAGGTAGCTCTTTTGCTATGATTCTTTCTCTTTTACGCCACATATCCTAACCTTTCTTAGTTTCTCTTCGGAGTGGAATTTGTCATGACTTGAACATAGGCCCGGATCAAGATACGAGACAAAAAATCCCCGAGAGGCTCCAAGTCGACCCATGGAATTAAAATGACATATAAATATCAACATAATAATGCGGAAGTCTAACATATATAATAATTGGAAGTTTAAGCTCTGGTAACATCGAAGATTTGAATATATAACAGCGATACGAGCTGAAAACATACTATGTCCGATAAGCCTCTACACTTCCAAACAGTTAATGGGACCAAGACCCCAACTAACTTCCACTAAAACATAAAAGCTAAATACTGAATATAACTGGGCCCTCAAAGGATGAGGACTCACCAACTTTGGGTTTGGAAGATGCTACTGCGAGATGCGGCTAATGGCGGGCGAACCTAAATGTCGGCCTATATCATGAAACGATACAACATAGAGTAGGCGGTCAGTACGTGAAATGTATCAGTATTCAAGGTAAGTAAAACCGCTAAGTAAGTAAAAATCGAAATCATGCATGTCATAAAACATTTCATTATAAGATTAGAGAGATGGCTTGCATGCTATTATCTGAAAACATGATTTAAACATGGCGAATATCATAAGCGAATCGAATAACCCAAAGCTGAAACTGATTATTCATAAGTAAAACTGAACATTGGGTCAAACCTGCTTAAAATATAATATCATGACTGATGAACATGCATAACTGAAATCATGAGGAACAATGGGGAGACTCTTCATAATACCGACATTACCATGATAAGTTTACATTGAAATGCAGCATTCTTTACATTCAAGTGGACAAAGTCATCCAAAGCCTTGTTAGGGCTAAGGACGCTACCATGATATCGATATCAAGCTGAAGGCCCCTTGGGGAGCAGGAAATCTCTGAGAGGTGCAATAATGCGGGAACATGCCTATGTTGGCATGTAGTCCCGAGGCATAGGGTTTATTAAACCCTTAGCCTATTTAGTCTTTGGACTCTACTCCCAAAAGCATACATATACTCTCATTCATTTTTTCAACGAAGATGAACGATCATCTTGTGACGAAGCTGAATCATAATAATACCTGCATAATCTAAAAACGCATAACATGAGGAGCGCCCGGCTCAAGCCATACCACAAATGAAAAGTAGGAGTCTAGACTCCAAAATCATGTGGTAAGCTAATAACATGAAATTGAAGCAAATCATGAACATACTTGATCATATGGGCTTGCCCAAACTTATACATACTTTAGATAGTCAAAAAATCATGGATATAAACATAGAACATTCCATTCTTTGCTTGCATATCTGTATACTGAAAGCATATATTATAACCTTAACCTTTCATGAACTTTCATAATTAGGCTTTATAATTTGTAAAACTTTGAAAACATGAATTGTAATTGAAAATATTATAAAACATGCCCATGAATTATAATTCAACATTAGAAACGTGAATAGAGTATACTCATTATAGATACTTAGAGAATTCACGGTTGGGTTTAAAACCCCATAGACTCATCAACTAAGAATTTTCATGAATTTAAGAAGGAATTGGGCATGAGGTGGATGAATGCCTATTCATTACCCTACATATCGTACTTCTGATTTCACATCCTCTTGAATTCCCAAAGAAATTAAAGGAGGGCCATTAATTTCTAAGCTTGATCACTCTTAGAAACCTCTGGAAACTGCATTGCATGGAGGAATAGGTTTAGAATGAGTTAAATCCTCTTAAAACACACAAGAAACTTAAAATGATGTAGTTTAGGTCTTGGGATCTTAGGAATTATGGAAAATCCCTTACTAAATTCCTTGAGGAAAAGCATACGCCGGTCCCAACGAGGGAGCGGACGACTCGACTCTGAGGAATGACTCGTCCATAGGCACTCGTTGCCAACTTTGGAAATTTTTCACTGCGATTACCCAAGGGACCCACGACTCGTGAATTGTGCGACGTTCGTGGTGACTAGCCATTGGGAACACTGCCAAACCTTTCAACACCCAAGTCAAACTCGACTACGACCAACCTAACAACTCGTGGCTTCCTGGTCAACCCCAGTCCACCATCGGTAACCAACTTTTCCTCCATACCATGAATGCTTAACTTTCGTGTGGTACTTCACGAATCACTAGATGACTCGTCACGTGACACGGTGAAGAAATTGTGTTTTCTCCGTTTCAACCCTCGGGTCTAATCTTAGGGATTTTAGGGGTATTACAAAATTGTTCCTCTCAGGAGTGCCAAGTCAAGTATCCTATGGTGTTTAAGCATAAGTATATAAAAAATATAATATTAAGCACAAATTAATATAATCAATATTAAAAAAAGATAATTAAAAATACTAAAACGCAAGGTGCAACACCCCAAAAGCTCCTTAGACCAAATTCGGACATTGAATGAAAAATCGAGAAAATTTTATCTCGAGAGGCCAAACACAACCAACAAGTCGCTGTCAATAACGACAACCCATTGTGTTGCTCGTTGTCGGCCTCTAGATTCCTTCACCAGATCCAACGAGCAATACAATGACCTATTACTGCAAGTAATGAGTCATTTTGTTTTCTGATGGTATCGGCCTAGAATCCTATCAAATTTGTCTTCCAAATGATGAACCGGATGATGAGTTGTTTGTTGGTATACGCGCGACCGCTTCGTAGGGAGCCGTTAGAGGAAATTCAAAAGGGTTAGAAATACTTCCGAGTGACTATGCTTGGAAACAATGACTCATGTGTTTCAAACAACGGTTCATTCTATCCATCCGTTGGGTGATATCTAAAGCTTGATTTAAAACTCTTCGGTAATAGCGAGTGGAAATAATGACTGTTTGTCCCATCTAGATGATCATTGTTCCCATCCATTAGTCAAAAATCTGATAACTTAAATTTTAGATCCAGGACCAACGACTGATTCCAACGAGTGGTGGTCACAACCAACGGCTCATTGTGTGACCTGTTGGAGCATGATAGGCAGTTTTCTAGACTTTTCTGAGGATATTTGTAACTTCTCACTATTTTAGTTTCACAAACTCGTCATTTTGGGTGCGTTTAGAAATTAAGGGGAGTTGATCGACTTTTTCCTCTCATTCTCTCCTAAACTCATAGAATCAGTACGTAGAAACTCAGACAATTTTTTTCCAAGCAAGAGCTAGGGCTTCTTTTCTTCCTAAGATTTCAAGTGCTTTTCTCAGAGAAATCCTTTTACAGGTATGTGGGACTTCAACAAGGGGTTCCCTTTCCCCTTGTGTCCCCAAATTATTTTCAGAAAAAACTTTATAAATTTCAGTCCTATAGAAGATTATAAGCTAGCATTTCCAGTCAAGTTAATTCTTTAAGTTTATGACTATTACTAGTTGAACTTCATGTTTTTGGTTTCTTGATTCTTAGCATGATTTTTGAATAAAACTTGTAAGATTTAGAACTCGGATATAAATATTATATTATCATGATATTATTATTTGAATTATGAATGCTTAGTATGTTCAGTATCAGTAATATTGTCAGTACTCAGTACATTCAGTAGTATCAATGTATTAGTATGTTAAAGTCGTTCTATAGCTGTCTGCGACACTTTCGGATAAATAAGCTTTGACAAGTATTAGAACATAGTTTCTTTCGGAGTCCTTAGATTCTCGAGAACACTTCCAAATAAGTAGTTCTGACTTAGCTTAGGACATCAATTTTGAGCTACCAACACAGTTAGATATAATTAGGTTTCCAATGGGAGTAGTACTTAGCACCAATTGGGCGGGGTTCGGCCACGGGTTCTCGAACTACATGTCATTTGTATGTTGTGCTGAATGGGCCCCCCCCATACGGTGATCACACGGCTCAGCCACTATACGGCAGAGATTTTAGTGGGCTCTCTTTGATGAGGTGTATACATTGTGAACTCCACATCTAGCTCACATAGTTATATAAATGATTCTGAGCTCTCCGACAGTCCAATATAGTGAGGTTCTCGATCTAGTCTAGACTATCATATTTCAGGCTATGCTCACGACTCTAATTCAGTTTATCAACTCTTACGGTATTTCCACATACGTCAGACTACTTTACAGTGGCACGAGTTCAGATAGAGTCGTTGCATGTTATTTCGAGTTCGGTTTAGTCTTGATATACGTATATTTTAGTTACACCTCACATACCGATTACATTCAAAGTACGTGTATTTTTATGTGCTATGTCATTTTATGATGCGAGGCTCAGGTACCCAGTCTCAATACCACAGCTAGTTCTCTTGGGAGTTCTCAGCAACTTTCGGTGGTGAGTCCTCATCTATTGAGGGCCAAAGTTTCCATTTTCGGTTTGTTATTTTTAGTTTAGTTTTAGACACATTAGGGTTAGCTTGGGTTTTATCCCAATAACTTCGTCGGTTCTTTTAAGAAGGCTTTCAGACAGTATATATTAGATTCATCTTGACTTCTAGTGTTTGCACAAATATTTATTATTATTCAATATTTGGTTATTTCTTTAGTCAACTTCCTCTTAATATTATATTCTGATGGGAATCGAGTCTTAATAAATTATACTTTACCATAGTTTTGCTCGGGGTCACTTGTGATCCTAAGTACCGTGTCGCGTCCAGAGTGTAAACTCGGATTATGACAAACTTGGTAACAGACCTCTTGTTTAAAGTGTCTAGGATGTTTGAAAGGCCCATCCAATTAGAGTCCTTTTCATGGGTGTGAAGCGCACCACACTTATGAGGAGGGTGCGAGGCATTTTTTTAAGAAAAATTCCCATTCTTCATGATTCTTATTGTGCGTAGAGTTTGTCTCTAAAATGTCCTCCTAACTCGTGCTCTACCCTTTTCAGTTGATAATGCCTCCCAAAATAGGGAGCGAGAAGAAGGGATGGCAATGCCAGCAGCTATGCCCTTGGCTTTCTGCTTGGGCCCTCAGGGGACGATCAAGTGCCTCTTGCAGAATTCAAGCTGCACAGATGTTGGCCCAAGCAGTGACCAGCCAGATCAGCCAATACAGGTCATTGCACCTGCCAATGCCGGTGGGTCTCGTTTGCTGCCAGAGTCCGAAATTTTACTCGGATGAACCCTCCCGGTATTTCATGAGTCTAAAGTATTTCACAAGTGAGAGATTGCCCGATCGGCGGGGCGGAGAAAGGCCCGAGTCCATTACACCCAAGGCAGCTCCACCAAATCGTTCAGCTCAGCCGGGGGTACTATCTTAGAGTACGGGTGGCGGTCGGTGCAGGCTGCTTCTATGCTTTATCCTCCCGTCGAGGACTAGGAGAACTCACGACATAGTAATTTGGTATGTTACGACTACCATCAAATAGATGTGTATGCTTTACTAGATCAAAGAGCCACACTTTCTTTCGTGACTCGTTACATTGCTTTCCAGGTTTGACATTAGTCTGAGAGCCATCTCGAGCCATTTTCGAGTCTCTACTCCGGTTGGTGAGTCGGTTAGAGCTAGCCGGGTATATAGGGATTGTCAGGTCATAGTTTTTACATAAAGTTACCACAGTTGAGTCTGGTAAGAGTTGAGTATGGTCGACTCGTCTCATTCTTGGCATGGACTGGTTAAATTCTTGATATGCCTCAGTTGAGCGCAGAACTAGGATCATTAGATTCTAGTTTCCTAACGAACCAGTCTAAGAGTGGAAGGGTAGTTAAGCGGCAAGGGTGATTCATTTCATAACTTAAGGCTAGGAAAATGATCTCCAAGGGTACATCTATCACTTGGGTGGGGTCCAAGATTCTAGTTCCGAGATCCTAACACTTCGGTCAATTTCGGTGCAATGAGTTCCCCGATATATTTCCTGTAGATCTTTCCGGAGTCCCTCTCAAGAGTAAAATAGACTTCAAGCATAGACTTCACTCAAAATATCAGCCTATCTTAATTCCTCCTTACAGAATAGATCCAGTTGAGCTTAAGGAATTAAAGGAACAAGCTGAAATACCTTCTAGATAAGGACTTCATCGTACCATCTCTCAATGGGGTGCCCCAGTCTTATTCATGTGAAAGAAAAGACGGTACACACTGAGAATGTGCATCGACTACATTCAGTTGAACAAGGAGTCACAGTCAAGAATAGGTAACCTCTACCCAAGATCAATGACTTGTTAGAGCCAACTTTGGGAGCTGGTGTTTTCAAGGTAGATCTCAAATCAGGATACCATTAGCTCTGGGTCAGAGAATATGATATTTAAAAAACAGCCTTTAGAACTCGGTATGGTTACTATGAATTCGTAGTTATTTCTTTTGGACTAACCAATGCTCTTAATTTTATAAAACATGTTGATTATTGTCTTTTTGCTCAGGTGATATTCTAGTTACTCGAGAATAGAGGAGGAGAGGAGCATAGACCATCGATAATAGTTTTCCAGACTCTCAAGGACCGCTAGTTGTTCTCTAAATTTAGCAAGTGTGAATTCTGGCTGAATTTAGTTGCATTCCTTTCGATCATTGGTCTCCGGTGAGGGTATTCATGTGGATCCTCAAAATATAGCGGTAGCCAAGGTCGCGAGACCCACTTCTTTGTCAAACATCAGGAGTTTCTTGGGCCTAGCCAGTTATTACAAACGATTCATAGAAGAGGTTCCTCCATTGCCTATCATTTGACCAGTTAACTCAAAAGCGAGTGAAGTTTTAGTGGTATGATGCATGTGAGAAGAGCTTTCAAGTGTTAAAGACTTGACTCATTACATCAGGTTTTGGGCTTTGCCAGAGGTTCAGACGGGTTTGTGATCTATTGTGATGCTTCAGAGTTGTCCTTGGTTGTGTTCTGATGCAGCATGGTAAGATAGCTTATGCCTCAGGACGACTTCTACAAGGAGGATTTGCGCTAGAAGAACTATAAACTTCAGTCTGAGCGAGGCGAGTATATATATTATAATGATTTTTTTTTTGTAGAAACTTTCCAGCTTTGCGGGTTCATATGGATGGTTTCTTACAAAAACTCAGCATATGTTATTGAAACGCCAGATACTACAGCAAAAGATGACTTTGAAATATTCAAGAGAGATGACATGAAGTGTGTGTATATATAACTGTTCAATGTGGCTTAGTTGTTGCCTCAAGCCAGGAGTGTTTGGGGAGTAGCTGCTTCCATGTAGGGAGGATAAAAAAGAATTGGAAAAGGATATTCACAGGCTGACTCGGTTAAGGGTCCAGTTGGTTGATATAGTAGAAGATGGAGTTGTAGTCAGTGGAATTGAGAATCCTCTCGGTGGTGGAGGTTAAATCAAAGCATGATGAAGTCCCAATTCTACTTAAGCTGAACAGAAACTTAGTCCTAAGGAAAAGAATTGGAAGCTTTTTCCAAAGGGGGAGATAGTGTGCTCCGTTATCAGGGCAGGTTGTGTGTTCCCGATATAGACAATTTGAAGTAGTTGATACTAACGGAAGCTTACGGCACCAAGTACTCTATCCACCTAGGTGCTACCAAGATATGCGAAGTGATCTACAAGAAGTCTACTGATGGAATAACATGAAAAAGGACATTACAGAATTTGTAGCTAAGTGCCCAAACTGCCAACAAGTTGGAGTTGAACATTAGAGACCTTGGGGTTTAACTCAATATATTAGCATTCCTACTTGGAAGTGGAAGAAATAAACATGGATTTCATTCTGGGGTCTACAAATGCAGCGCGACAACATGACTCAATTTGGGTGGTTGTAGATCGGATGACTAAGTCAGCATATTTTGTACCAATTAAGACCACAAACTCCAGCAGAGGATTATGCTAGACTGTACATCCGAAGTTAGTCGGAAATTTGTATGGGTTCACTTCCCCGTTATTTCATATATCGTTGCTAGTTCACCTCACACTTCTGGAAGTCAATTTAGAAAGGACTTGGTACTCAGGGCAAGCTTAGCACAACACATCACAGACAGATGGCTAGGCTAAGTAGAATATTCAGACTTTAGAGGATTTGTGTTACACCCCGTAAATTCTCAACATGTAGATGGCCTATTCGCATGTTGTTTAAGAGTTTTTGAATGCCATACATGCTAGGAAAGGCGGGGGAAAGACCGGATAAGAGACTCGTCGAACCATCGCGGGAGGAGCCGAGGCAGAAACACTCCGCGATGGCAACGTGTCACGGAGGAGGGCCTCCGCGATGGCGCCGTGTCCGGACCTTGCCCGATCCAAGTATATAAGCCCTGCTTCGGTTTTTAATGATAATCACATATAACATTCCAGGAGAAGCTTAGAGGTAAAGCAGGAGAACGAAGATTCCTTAATAATATTCGTCCGATTACGCCGTCAAACACGGTCCAAACTCAAATTAACTCCTGAATACCGAAATTATTGAGCAGCAGGAAGCATTCCTACGAATTTAGTTTCGTGAGGAAATTCCGGCCGGTGAATCGTGGAGTACTCTGAGGTAAGTGGAATTGCTCCAAATTAGTGTCAGCCTACTCCTAGCCCTAAAGTGAGCATTTCTCCTTCGGGACTGAGAAATAGTTGAGTTTTCGGCTTCGTATTTCGATAAGTCAAAGTTTGGGTTATATATATATTAAAAGTGATATTTTCTTTCGGAAATAATAATGTATCTAGTTCTAACTGATATACATATGATATACTGGAGTTGGGAGAAATAGCAGAAATACTGACCTTGAGCTATGCCAGTTAGTCAGGAAAATCAGAAATGAAGGTATGTAAACTAGTTCTACGGCAAGATAGCAATCCCGTATAGTAAATGGAAATTGAAGTCTAGAATAAAGAACCTATAAGTCGAGAATTGAGTCCGGTATGAATCCGGTAAGCATGTTTTATAATATTATGTTATATTCGAATAAAAGATAGTAGAGCAATATCGAACAGTCGAGATAATATTTCATATACGGTATAGCTCGGTATGAGAATCGGTTTAATACGAAAAGAGAATCGAATCGTATATCAAAACATGGATAGTATTTTCAGATTGAACATGCTTGCTATACGTGATTATTATTTGTTGAGACTTGTTTGTGCTATGAGGGCACCCTTTGAGCATCCTCGCTGCCCCTGGGTTAGTAACTATGTCGACTTGTCAGAGGGTGGGGATATGCCACTCCAGTGGTATGTCGTCAGCTAGAGGACGAAGATGGGATGGAGCATTCCCATATAAAGGTGATGTGACATAGCGCTGACAGAGTACAGGCACAGAGTACAGAGTATAAGTAGAGTACAGAGTTTAGTACAGGAGTCGCCCGGACTCGAACCACGATTATATATATCGAGAGGTCATAATTATTTGGAGACCCGGGGGCTAATAGAGGTGCTCGTAGTTAGTAGGTGAGTTGAGTGACTTATTTTTGGATGGTTTTGACATGGGTAGGGGTATATAGACTGTGTGTTGGTTGGCACCTTCCGGCTTATGGGGGCTGGTATAGGTCCTTGTGTGTTATATATGTATATACATATTGTTATTACCTGATAGATAGTAGGTCTCCATGTTGGTATGCTTTACGCTTACCTTGATGCGGATAATAGGCTTATTTTGAATCCCGCCAGCCCAGACAGTTTCGAATGCTTTCTGCTTTTTCAGAATATCTAGTATTGTTGCTTATATTGCAGTTATGCTCGGTTTGCTTTACATACTCGGCACCGGTGGTGCGCGCCCGTTTGGGGCGGCCACGCTGCACTGCGAGGTACCCATAGACGAGGCCGTCCTCGTGATTCCAGCCAGCTCATAGAGTCATCAGCTCCTGTCATCCAGGCTAGACAACTGAAGGTTTATTTTCTTTCTTTTGTTGTACGGTATCGTAGGCCGAGGCCCTATCCCGACCATCTTATCCCATTCTTCTTAGGAAACTGCGGATTGTGTATATATCTCCCTGTGGTTAGTTATTGCTGGTCATTGTGGGGCCGTGCGTATGTTTAGTTGTTTTATGTTGGCGTGTGGGGCCCTATCCAGTTAGTAATTATCCTTGTCGATCACGTAGTTATTTAGCATTTGTTATATTAATTCGGAAATAACTAGTCGGCATGGTGGTCTTGTCGGCCCACATAGGTTCCCTTATGTTGATGAGATTTTGGTTAGCTGTTGTTGTACAGGTGACTATAGGCCTAGCTGGCGGGGCTGTATTTGGCTACCTTAGCCCGTTGATTCAAGTGAATCGGGTTGAGCCAGTCAGGGGCACCAAAAGTGCTTAGGCTGGTAATTTAGTAGTTCGGGTCCTAGTAGGGCACCAGGTGCCAGTCATACCCCCCAAGGAGGGGCGTGACAATATGTTGAGGGCTTGCATGATTGATTTCAAGGGCAGCTGGGATGATCACCTACCTCTCATCGAGTTTGCATACAACAACAACTAATACTCCAATACTCGAGATGACCTTGTTCGAGGCATTATATGGTAGGCGGTATAGATCTCCTATAGGATGATTTTATGTTGGTGAAGCTACCTTAATAGGACCTGATTTAGTACATGAGGCCATACAGAAGGTTCCGCTTATCGAGAGAACAAGCGAAAACAACTCAAGGCCAGAAATCATATGAAGATGTAAGAGAGAAAAAGAAGGCAGTTTCTTGTAGATGATTGGGTATATCTAAAAATTTCACCTATGAAAGAGATGATGAGGTCGGGAAGAAAGAAAATCTCAGCCCTAGATATATTGGTCCTTCTCGAATCTCGAGATGCATCGGCAATGTGGCTTATGGTGGAGTTGCTTGCGGAGTTAGCATCGGTGCACCCAATCTTCCATGTGTCCTTGTTGAAGAAATGACTCGGTGATCCGACCTCAGTAATGCCTCTAGGGGAGTGTTGGTGTAAAGGACAGTCTCTCTTACGAAGTTCTAGTTCGGATCCTAGGCCCAGATTGGGTGTGCCCGAGCAAAGAGGCCTCTTCGATAAAAGGTTTTATAGAACTTGACTAGTTGAGGCATAGTAAGCTGAAGCATATATAATGGCTAAATACCCTCACCTATTCCCTTCAGCTCAACTTCAGCATCATGTACTAAATTCCTCCTCAGTGCTCAAAAGATTCCAGGTTCCATATTCACATCATTTCCCATTCTGTTTTTAGTGTGCACTCTGAGTTGCATAACTCCGGTTAGTATGTCACGTAGTTCGGAGTCAGTCACTCATTAGGTAATTAGTTTATAGTCTTTAGTTTGAGAGTTGCAACTCTCTTTCCCCATTCTTTCGGCTTACTTAGACTTCATTCTGGGGATGAATCTTCCCAAGGGGAGATATTTGCTTAATACCCAAAAGTTTCTTGGAGCCAAACCAGACTTGAAATGAAAAATCAAAAAATTTTATCTCAAAACGACTCAACCAACGAGTCGCTATCAGTAACAACGACCTATTATGTGAGTCGTTGTTAGCCTCTACATATTCCTTCCCTATATCTAATAAGCAATACAATGACCCGTTGCTATAAGTAAAGATTCATTGTTTTATCCATTGGTAGCAGTTTAGAAACCTATCAAATTTGTCTTCCAAATAATGAGCCAGATAACAAGTCGTTGTTCTGTATAATGACCCATCATAGGGAGCCATTAGAGGAAATCGAGCGGGTTAGAAATTCCTCCAATGACAAGCTGATGAAACAACGACCCATTTTTTATCGGCGGGTCATTACGCACGTCAGTTGGGATCCACAAAGCATTCAAAACTCTTTCAGCAACAACAAGTGAAAACAATGACCCTTATCATCTAACGGTCATTATTCCTGTCTGCCATTCCAGTCCGGTAATTGAAATTTTCGGACCCGGGACCCGATGGCTAGTCCCAGCCAGTATATGGGTCACAACCAACAACTCATTGTATGACACGGTGAGCCTGGCAGACATGAGTTTTTGATTACATTTTCTCCTGGGGTATTTTTAACTTTCCGCTATTTTAGTTCCTAAACTACGCCATTTTGGGGAGGTGTGTTTAGAGGTGAATTAAGGGATTCGATCAACTTTTCCTCTCGTTCTTTCCCAAACTCACGAATAAGTACGTAGAAACTCGGAGCGGTTTTTTTCCAAGTAAGAGCTAGAGCTTCTTCTCTTCCTCAGATTTCAGGTGCTTTTCTCAGAGAAATCCTTTTACAGGTATGTGGGATTTAAACAAGGGTTCTTTTTCCCTAGCTAGGCATGGTATCAACAAATCACCGGGCATAGCCGGAGCTAAGGAGTCAAGCGCAAAGCATACTCGCGTGCGCTCCTGCCTTTTGCTCTATAGATGCAAAAACTGATCCATCCGGGCCTGCCGTATCTCTCGTGGCAAATGCGGTCTAGAGAAGATACCTCAGGAAATTTGAGTCCAGGTCTGAGGGGTAACATCTCTCCTTCGAGACCTTTCCCAACTCTCGTACCATAAATCTTTGCTATGTCCCACCAGCCAGAAACACTGCCAACTCCAACAGACTCTGAAGGGGTCACATATAACCCGAAAATCCTCTGAATCGATCTAGAAAGTCACGAGGGTCCCTGCGCACGATACGACCACGTGGCTAACGGGAGCCCGGTGCCAAAAACCCCACGACCACAGGCTGCTGACCCACGAGAAGACTACGCTGCCTCAGGTGGTGCTGAATGGCGCTGTGTGGCCATCATTTCTGCCAGCATAACTACAGCGCTACGGACCTCTGATGCGATGAGCGAGCACGGGAGCTATCGAGGCGGTGTAGTGCTTAACGGCTCTGATATGAGGGGCTATTTGAGATGGGCATGTGAAGCCTCTATGCCCTCGAGATCGGGCTGACTCTGTCTGAAATTGAGGCATCCCGCTGATGCCTTCTCCTGCTTTCTTGTGTCTAGTCTTCTACCGTGGCGGGTATCGATCTTGCCATTCTTATGCGTAGACAAAGAATACGATAAGTTTTAGGGACTCAACCTATCTTTGTACCGCTCATAGCACGGCGGCGAAAGAGAGTAACCATCCTATCATGCCTCGCAGCCTCCTGCCTATAGTATGTGGTGCACAACACATCCATAGATTAGATTCTACTTAGCACGGCTTGCGAACTCCTTGGGACACGACATACGTGCCAAGTTTGTCACGCCTGCATACTGAGGTATGAGCGGCACCTAGTAGGACTGGGCCCTTCCAAGCGCGGGTAGACCTAGGCACATCTGGTTCGTGGCTAACTCCTATCTCGGGTTTACGAAACAAAAGGAGGAGCTATATAACGGCATAGCGCGAAGCCTCCAGGCCATTGGGCCTCTGGCCACATGTGAATGCAACAACGGCTAACCGAAACATTCTAATACAAGGAACCTATGTGGGCCAGTGAGGCTACCATCTTGTCTGGTCATACGAAACTTAGCATAGGGAATCTTTGGAAAGCTACGTGTCGGCAAGGTCACCACTACCTTCAAACTATGGCCCCACACGGCCAACATAAAAACAGAAATACTAAACAGCTATAACTCTTGCACGGCCTCACCTGATAGGCTCAACTTACCTTTGGGAGATAATATATACTGTCTGCAAGCCTCTATCGAGTAACAATAGAAATGATCGGGACGGGGCCACGGAGCCAGCCCCATCTGTACATCAAAAAAGGAAAAGAGCTACACCTCTGAAAATCCAGACTCCGGATGACGAGGCCAATGACTTATGGCATTTGGAATCAGGATGCCTCCTCGTCTATGAGTACTGCTTGGGCAAGTAATCTGACACCCACTGGGCGTTGAGTACCATTTGATGCTTGGTATGCAAAGCTGCTTGAAATAATGCAAGCGAAAACAATTGAATATAGATAGCATAACTAGCAATTCTGTATAGCCGGAGATAGGCCGAATACGAAGAAGAGTGATATGAAGATCAAGCTTTACGTGCGATAAAGAAACGACCGTGCACAGCAAACCTTGACATTTTTCTGTTTAATGCAGTAGCTAGTATATAGCACATAAATAAATATACAAGTAGCAAGCAAGAGTCAATACCAACCCCCATAAGCCGGATGGCGCCAAACAAACAATCTATATGCCCCTACACAGGTCAAAACCGACCAAAAAATAAGTCACTCCACTCACTACTCACTAGGAGCACCTCTAC
Source organism: Datura stramonium (assembly GCA_018107945.1). Taxonomy (NCBI): domain Eukaryota; kingdom Viridiplantae; phylum Streptophyta; class Magnoliopsida; order Solanales; family Solanaceae; genus Datura; species Datura stramonium. The sequence continues at coordinate 268,514 of JACEIK010000406.1, read as the reverse complement.
CGGCCCACTTGGGTCTCAGGCTCGGGCCATAGCCACTCGATATAAATAACCGTGTACGAGTCAGGGACTCTCTGTACTGATCTCTGTAGCGAATAGGGTTTGTTTCCTGGACACAACTCAACGGGGCTATACGAAGCAGTTTGTATCTATTCCACAGGCGCTCCAACGGGAATATACGTAGCATGGTCTTGCAGTCGAGGCGTACGGCTTCAGCCCGTCTTACCGTCCAAGGCGGGGCGGCATGCCACCCCTTGGAGTGACGTAAACCCACCCGCTCAGTAGGCGACAAGATTACCAACCCAGGGGCGACGAGGAGGCTCAATAAGATGCCCTCACGCCATTTCAAGTCTCAACAAACAAGTAGCACATATAAATAACGAAGCATGTTTAACTTAAAAAAGACTATAAATACGATTTCTTATTCGATCTCTTTACGTATTATACGATTCTTTACTGATTATATTGATTCTGTAATCTTTACTCAACTGTTTGGCTAATCTGTAGCCGGGATAAGCATACATGCATAACAATGTGGCAATGATATCCATCACATCACGGATGGCTGGTGCGTAGCCATAAAAAGCGTACGAATGGCTAGTGTCTGTAGCCATAATGTTGTCTGTCTATACGATTTTACTTTACTAACTTTATTCTGAAAATCGGTATCTTTTTATTCTACAACATGCTAATCATACAATAGGCTATACTGAATCTGGAATGCTAACTCGCCCTTTAGGCGCATGCTTTACTAATTTCGGTGATGCGATGTGGCAACGCCAGCAGTTTATTAAACTTACTCAATACTCAACATTCAACTCAGGGGCAGTCTCGGAGTTTACTATGATTTATATGGATAAAACTGCTAACTTGCCGAAGAAACTTCCACTTCACATACCTTAACCTCGAGTTATCAGAAGCGTCGGACGAGGTTCGATCAGTCTCAGCTATTTCTCCCAAGCTGCATTCATATACACATAATTAGTACTAAATACAACACTATTCTAAAGGACAACGTCACTTGCCTCGATATATTTATAGCTAAACTTAAGCTTATCGAAAGACGGTCGAAACTTTCTATTTTCGAAGTCCCGAAGGGAAGTATCCACTTTACGGCTAAAGACACATAGACACTAGTTTGGAGCAATTCTACTTACCTTAGTCACGTAGCTCGGCGATTAAGTGACGTATTTCAGCAGTAAAATCGTGAGAATGCTCCCTGCTGTAATACCACGGTACTGAGGTTAGTAGATTTGGACTACGTTTGTGAGTAGTCGAACGATAATATATTCACCCTCTTCGTCTCTCTCACATTTCTTTGCGAATTTTAAAATTATGATGAATAAGGCGATTTAAAACCGAAGTGGGGCTTATATGCTTGGGACTTATAAGTCGCATTCAGGGAATGCGATTTATAAGTCGCATTCCTGGAATGCAATTTATAAGTCGCATTTTGCCTTGCGGCGGCCGACAGCGCTTGTCGCTCTTTCCCGGGCCTTTTTCTAGCATGTATGACTTTCAAATACTCTTAACCAACACGCGAATAGGCCATCTATATGTGTCAGGAGTGTTAGGGTGAACATTTCTACATAAAATTTATTCAAATATCAGATGAAAACACCTCTCGAACTTCTAAACTTGCTAACTTATTTTTATTTCTCAGAAAATTTTTGGCATTTGTAATATGGACTATCCCCCAAAAATCTAAAATCTGAAATGTCAATACAGGTACTCCGCACAATACTATAGGATTCATGTGATAGCTAAAATCAATATTTTCATTTATACATATACAAACTATAGGATACTGCATAGAGTAATAACATTAACATACTGTCGCTTTGGTAGGCAGAGCAAATGAGGGTATGCGGTTTTCATATCTTCTCCGCCTCCCACGTCATTTCCCTCTCGGTTCCTGTTACGCCACAACACTTTGACAGACGCAATATCTTTAGTTCCTAATTTGCGAATTTGTCTATCTAGGATAGCTCTTGGAACCTCTTCGTAGTCCGGCTCTTCGTAACTGGATGTCTGGGCCCGGGCCCCACTCTGGGCCGGGTCTCCATGCATTTCCTCGGCATAGACACATGAGCCGGATGAACGGATTCCTAACTCTGGAGGCAAGTTCAACTCATATGCCACTTGGCTATTCTTCAACGAATCTGATATGAAGCTGATAGGCAGGGTTTGAGCTTACCTTTCTTGCCGAATCTCATCACCCCTTTCATCGGAGACACTTTCAAAATTACCTAGTCATTCACATCAATTCCAGTTCTGCGCCAGCATCTACATATAATTTCTGGCTGCTCTGTGCAGTCAGTAGGCGTTCTCTGATAAACTTTACGTTCTCCTCAAACAATTGAACCATGTACGGCTGACTCAATGCGGTCTCTATTTCAAACTAGTAGCCCAGGCGAATGCATTTTCGCGCATATAATGCCTCGGAGCCATGAATAGTGAGTGATAGCTATTATTATAAGCAAACTTCGATTAGAGGCAAATGCTCATCCCAACTACCACCAAAATCTTAGCACACACGCTCGCAACATGTCTTCAGTGATACGAATGGTGCGTTCGAGCTGTCCATACGTAGAGGGTGGAATGCGGTGCTCAAATTAATCTGCGTGCCGAACCTCTCTAAAATGACTGCCAAAAAATCTAGCCGTAAACTGTGCTCCTCTATAAAATAATGGACACTGGCACTCCATTTAATCTGACTGCTACCTAGGATATACAACTCGGCATAATCTTCAGCAGAAAGTAGTTCTCACTAGCCGAGGAAATATGAGTTGATTTTGTCAATTTGTCAACTATCACCCATATAGAATCATGTACGTGTCTAGTACGGGAGTAATCCTACCACAAAATCCATATTTACTGCTTCCCATTTCAAGAGGCACAGCTATGTCTGAGTTAACAAGCAGCCCGTGTTACGCTTTCCTTTGTTGGCGGTTAGGACAATGGGCTACAAATTGACAATTTATCTTTTCATACTGGCCACCGGTAGTTCTCTTTAATATCATGGTACATTTTCGTCGCGCCAGGTGAAAGAGAGTAGCAGGGTACAATGTACCTCGTTCTGGCATCTTGGCGGGCGCCTGAAACATACGGAACCTGAAAGCAGCCTTTACAACGGCACTCCATCCTTTGTTACACAAATCACAGCGCTTTCCTGCGGAATATAGTCTTTAAATTTGAATCGGATCGGGATCCTCATATTACATCTGTTCTAACTTTACTTCCACAACTAATAATGACACGGTGTTGAACTCACGAAGCTCTATTGTCTCAATTTACGCTACACGAACGGCTGAGCTAGCTAAGCGTGTATCTCCACGACCAAATTCCATTGCTCGGGCCTGCCATCATAAACTCTGTCATGCCCACATACAGGGGTATGGTAGCACTGATTGCCCTAGTAGGACTGGAGCGCTAACTGGTGCCCTAGGCACATCTGGTGCACAGCTAGCTATCTCGAGGTTTACGGGAAACAAGGGCTATATAGCAGTACATGCTTGACCTCGCCATGGGCCACCATATTTTGTGAATGCAACAACAACCGAAGCATTCTAATACAAAGGAACCTATGCGGGCCGACAAGGCCACCATGCTGTCTAGTCATCGAAACTTAGCATGAAGAATCTTCCGGAAAATACGTGGCCGGCAAGGTCACCACTATATCAAACTATGGCCCCACATAAAGCGAAATACTAACGGCTATAACAAGCACGCACGGCCTCACCTGGCCAGAAGCTCCAACTAACCACGAGGAAGATAGTATATACAATTTGCAAGCCTCTATGAGTAATAAGCGAAAATCAGGGAGCCCAGGGCCCGACCTACCCATGCGTACCACATCAAAAGTAAAGAGCTACACCTCACGAAATGGAACTCAGGATAATGAGGCGTGACTCTATAAGCTAGGCGGAATCACAGGGGATCGCCTCCTCGTCTATGAGTACCTGCAGGCAAGTAATGCGGCGCCCCCTTTGGCAGGCGTCGATGCAGTTGTTCTTGAGTATGCAAAACAGCGAAATAGTACAGCGAATATCATAACATAGCTAGCAAATATGTATAGCAAGAGATAAGCTGAATTAAGGAAGGCTGGTATAAAGTTTGAATCATACTTTCTATACTGATAAGGTAGAAGCGTACTGCGGGCAAACGGCACAATTTGTCTAGTAGCAGTATATAGCATAAATAGATATACAAGTAGCAAGCAAGAGCCAATACCAACCCCGTAAGCTAGGATGGCGCCAAACGAAACAAACAATCTATATACCCCTACCCGGAGTCCAAAAACCAGCTAAAAATAGGTGTTCACTCCACTCATCTGCTCACTAGGAGCTCCTCTACTGGCCCCCTGGGTCTCGGCTCAGGCCTTGGCCTCAGATATAAATAGTGTCGAGTCGGGAGGACTCCGCAATGCAGACTACGCAACGAGAAAGTGCAGTTTCCCTGGAACACTCAACAGGGCTACCTGAAACAGAGACTGTACCTGTTCCTGGAACACTCAACAGGGAATATCTATACTGGACAGTACCCTGGACACATACTCAACAAAGGGGTTGTCGATGCTGTAGTGCGTCAGGCTGATATGGGAAAGCAAATCCCGTCGCCGTCCAAGCTAGGGGCGGCATGCCACCCCTTGGAGTGACGTAAAACCCACCCTTTCAGTGGGCGACACGATTACCAGCCCAGGGCGGACGCTCAATAAGGGCCCTCACGCCCGCATCCAAGTCTCAACAAACAAATAGCACATACTCAAATATAGCAAGCATGTATAAGCTGAAAAGACTATATTCTAATTTCTTATTTTGATCTAACTACGTACTATACTGATTCTTTACTGATTATACTGATTCTGAAATCTTTATTTAACTGTTGGCTAAACTGTAGACAGGTTACTATACATGCGAATAGCAAGCTATCTGTGTAGCCAATATCATGCAATACGAATGGCTAATGCATAGCCATAAAAGCGTACCGAATGGCTGATCAGTAGCCATAATACTATCTGTCTACTCGATTTACTTTACTAACTTTCATTAAAATCTGCTTCTTTTTATTCAACTTAACATGCTTGCTAATCATACAATAGGCTATCTTGAATACGGAATGCTAACTCGCCCTTTGGAACATGCTTCTATCTTTGATTGAATATGATACGACAACGCAAACCCAGGGGCTACTAAACTTACTCAATACTCAACATTCAACTCCGAGAACTCAATTACGAAGTTTACTATGATTCACAAAGCTAAGGCTAACTAACTTGCCGAAGAAACTACTCCACATACCTTAACCTCGAGTTATCCGGCGTCGGGCGGGCTGGTCAGTACTCCGGCTATTTCTCCCAAGCTGCGTTCATATATACGTCAATTAGTACTAAATACAACATTATTCTGAAGGGCGAAGGCGTCACTTTCGATATAATTATGGCCTAAACTTGGAAGCATCGAAAGAGCCGGTCCAGCTTGCTATTTTAGAAGTCGAGAAGGGAGAAGTATTCACTTTACATTTAGGAGCACATAGACACTAGTTTGGAGCAATTCTACTTTTAGCAGATGCAGTAGCTCGACGATTCATCGGCCGTATTTTGCGAAAACAAAATCCGTAGGAATGCTCCCTACGCTAATGCCTCGGTACTGTGAGGTTAATTTAGGTTTGGACTACGTTTGGCGGCGTAATCGAGCGATAATTCCTATTACTCTCTTCTTCCTCCTCTGTTTTCTCACGTTGGAAATAATAGAATGAAGTATATCAATTAAAACCGAAGTTGGGGGCTTTGTATACTTGAGCCTGGACAGGCCCAGCGTGTCATGGAGCCAACGGTGGCCTGCCTCCATGACACGGGCCATCGGAGGGCTCTACCCTCCTTCCGCGATGGTTACGGCAGAGAGTTTTACGTCCGATCTTTTCCCGGGCCTTTTTCTAGCACGTATGGCCTTCAAATATGCTTAACCAACGTGCGAATAGGCCATCTAGGTGTCGGGGATCGCCACGGGGGGTGTAACATTCTCCCCTTAGGAACATTAATCCTCGAATGGAAAGCGCTATCTAGAGGACTTCTCCAACTTATCTCAACTTACTTACTTTAGAAAAATTTCGGCGAGTTTCCCACGTAATATGGACTATCCCAAAAGCCTGTAAGAAGCATGAAGAGTCTAATAGGTCTCTCCACACAATACTATAAGATTCACTTGATAACTAAACATCAATCTTTCTCATTTTGTACATATACAACCATAGGTCTTGTATAAGTAATAATACGGACATGCACAATGGCGACTAGGCACGGAATAAGTGAGGATATCTAGCTTTCATATCTTCCTCAGCACTCCCCGTCATCTCTTCTCGGTTCTGATACGCCACAATACTTTGACAGACGCAATATCTTTAGTTCTCCATCTACGAATCTGCGTGTCTGGGACAGCTCTTTGGAACCTTTTCGTAAACCGACTCTTACGTAACACGGATATCTGGACCAGGCCGCCTGGATGGGTCTCCTAGCATTTCCTCGGCATGGATACATGAAAAATTGGATGAACAGATTCTAACTCTGGAGGCAAGTTTCAACTCATACGCCGCTTGGCCTATTCTTGACGAATCTGATAAGGCCCGACAAACCTTGGGGTGAGCTTACCTTTCTTGCCAAATCTCATCACTCTTTCGCCGAACAACTTTCAAAGATACCCGGTCGTTCATCCGAATTCGAGGTTTTACGCGTCGCACATCTGCATATGATTTCTGGCGACTCTGTGCAGTCAATAGGCGTTCTCTGATAAGCTTTACCTTCTCCTGTTGCCGAACAATATACGGCCCAATCATGACGTTCTATATTTCAAAACTAATAGCCGTTGATGCATTTTCGCAGTATAATGCCTCGAAAGGCGCCATCGAATAAGTGAGTGATAGTATTATTATAAGCAAAATCCATAGGAATGCTCGCTGCTGCTAAATACCTCGGTACCTGAGGTTAATTTAGGTTTGGACTACGTTTGGCGGCGTAATCGAACGATAATTCACTTACTCTCTTCGTCTCCCTACGTTTTCACGTTTACTGGAAATTATAAGAATGAAGTATATCACTTAAAAGCCAGAGTGGGGCTTTATATGCTGGGCCTGGACAGGCCCAGCATGTCTGGAGCCAACGCGGTGGCCCCGCCTCCGTGACACGAGGCCATCGCGGAGGGGCTCACGCCGGCTCACCAGCGATAGTTCGGCGGTTTTACGTCAATCTTTCACGGGCCTTTTTCCTGGCACGTATGGCTTCCAAATATGCTTAACCAACGTCTTGAATAGGCCATCAGGTGCCCGGGAGTCTTACGAGTGTAACACTTTTCCCCCCATGGACCTGGCCCGAGAGCATACGCTGCAACATTGGCTCTTCCGGGTGAGTACGAATATCACATCATAATCTTTAGCAATTCCGGCGTGACATTATGAGCGGGTTATTCCCTATGAATGAAGATATGCCAGGGCTCTTGTGATGCAATGAAAATGTTCACATGGACGCCATACAAGTAATGTCTCCACATTTTTAAGGCGTGGATCCCTTTGCGGCTAGCTCAGTGCATGGGTGAGGTAGTTCTTTTCATGTTTCCTCATTGTCTGGAGGCGCAACAATCACTCTACCATCTTGCATCAACACACAACCCAGCAGGCCTTTGATAAAGTGTAATACACCAGATAACAACCATGCCTTCCCGCTTAATGCTAACATAGGGGCGGAGGTTAATGCATTTTCGGTTCTGGAAGCTACGCTCGCATGCCTCGTCAGCGAAACTTTCTTGCTTTCCACGTCGGTTTGATCGAGAGGTGCATAATATTAGTCGAACCCTTCAACAAACCTCACATGTCACCACCGCTAATCCCGAGCTACGGACTTCGGTCAATTGGTAGGCCTAGGCCATGATTTGACTACTTCTATTTTCTGCGTGTCAACACCGTATACCGGCATCAGGCACAATGTGCCCCAAAGGCTGCGAGCTAGTGAGAATTCACACTTGGAGAACTTGGCATATAGCGGCGGTCCACTGAGGAATGCAGACCGCGTAAAGTAAATGAGTGGGTGATCTACCCAGCGAGAATACACCGAATATCATCAATAAACACTATCACGAATAGGTCCGGTATGAATTAAAATTTTGTTCATCGGGTCCATGAATATTCTTTGGGGCATTCGTTAACCCAAAAGGACATAACTAGAAATTCCAAAGTGTCCATATCGGGTCACGACGCCGTTGTAGGAATATCTCTTTCACATGCTCAGACCTGATGATATCCGGACCGCAAGTCAATCTTAGAGAAGTATCTGGCTCCACATGTGATCAAATAAATCATCTATTCTAGGAAGCGGGTACTTTTTCTTCCTTGTAACTTTATTCAATTACTGATAATCAATACACATCTGGGCCGAGCCATCTTTCTTCCTCTCAAATAGAGCGCGCACCCATGGTGAAGTACTCGGCCTGATGAAACCTTTTGTCTAATAAATCTTTCAACTGCTCCTTTAATTCTCAAAGTTGCGAGAGCCTTGAAATGGAGGATTGATATGGTGATTCTTTGGTAACAAATCAATAGCAAAATCTATTTCCCTTTAAGGGGAATACCAGGAGTAACTCATCACGGAAACACATTAGGGAACTCGTTCACCACCGAACAGACTGGAGTGTCGGGAATTCAGCCGAACATCCTGAACCTCTGACTAGGTGGTAAATACATCTCTTAGTTATCAATTTCCTCGCCTGAAGGTAGGAAATAAACCACCTTTAACGTCGTGTCTTTCACTCAGCACTTCCTCTCACGGAAAGTGGAATGGACTGTCTTGGTCCAACATTCAACATTGGCATAGCACGGCACTAGCCAATCCACATACCCATTATGGCATTGAAGTCTATCATTTCTAGCTCTACCGGATCTACTAATTACGAAGGTCAACAACCTCTACGTACACCCTCGGTAAATTCTTCTGGCTGGCTAGAGTCACTTAGACGGGCGTGGATACCAGAAAAAGGGCTGTTGTAATAATTCTGGTGCATTATTGAACTTTCATGGCTAAGCGGGGTAATATATGACAGCGTGGATCCTGGGTCAATCAGCACATAAGTAGGGCATGAACGGATAGTCATCGTACTGTTATTACATCAGGAGCGCCTGCGAGGTCATGTCTCCACTGGTAGTTATAAGTACCGGTTTGAGCCCGTGCACAGGCTTGGAAGGCTCCTGATCTACCTCGGCCTCTGCCTGCTGAGCCGAGGGCCTATGCCCCTGCCGAGGGCTGCTTGGGCTGCATTGGCCCTGCGGATCCCCTGTCTGGCGTCTACGCCCTCACGACCTACAGGTGGACAATCTCTCATCAGTGCCCTTCACGCCGCAAATATAACATCCGAAGGAGCCATATCTACAAGCTCCGAGGTGTGGTCGATTGCAATAAGGGCAGGGTGAGGGTGTGAACGTGCTCTGCTCTCCCCTTCCTGTGGCAGAATCTAATGTTGCAGGCGCCACTAGGCTCTCACTTTGCCCTCGCGAGCGAGATCTACCTCGCTAGCTAGCTGGCGTGGTGGAGGTGGGGGTCTAGGGGATCTGCCTGATTGTCGTGGCCTGGGTCCTCTCTAAACTTCCCTTTGCATCTCGTCACAATCTGTCTCTGCGGCTGTTCCTGACTGGTCTGTCTACTACTTTCTGTTGCCCGCATCTAAGACCCTCAGTAGTCCCAGCAGGCACATACTCGGCGATATCCATATCCTCTCGTAACGTGGCAAGTCATACATGCCTCTCAGAGTATATTCGGTTAACCCATAATAAATCTATGAACTCTAGCCGGCATGGTATCAGCAAATGCTGGAGCATAGCGGGCTAAGGAGTCAAAGCGTAAAGCATACTCGCGTCGCTCCTGCAGCCTTTTTGCTCTAGATGCAAGCGATCCACTCCCGGACGTCGGATCTCTCGTGGCAAGTAACGGTCTAGGAAGGCCTCCGGCTGGTCCAGGTCGGAGGGGTAACATCTCTCCCTCAGACCTTTCCTAACTCGTACCATAGTCTTTGCTATGTCCCATGACAATGCTGCTAGCTCAACGAGACTCGAAGGGGTCACTGCATAGCAGAAAAATCCTACGCATCGATCTAGAAAGTCTGAGGGTCCTGCACGATCGACCACGCGAACTGCGGACCCGGTGCCAAAAACTCCCTGACCCTGGAACTGCCTGACCCACCTGAAGACTCTGCTGCCATAGGTGGCCGGCGCGCGGTGTGGCCATCATTTACGCCAACATAACTACGGCGTTACGGACCTCACTGATCTGATGGTGAAGGCACGGGAGCTATCGGGCGGTGTAGTGCCCAAGCTCTGATGTGAGGGAGGCTAGCGAGATGGCACTGTGATGAAGCCTCTATGTCGCCCTTAGATTAGGATGACTCTGTATGCGAAATTGAGGCATCCCAGCGGTGCCTTCTCCTGGCTATTTGTGTCTAGTCTTACACTGTGGCGGTCATCTATTAATCTTGCCATTCTTCACGTAGACAAAAGAGTACGATAAGTTTTAGGGACTCAACCCTATCTCTTTGTACCGCTCCTCTTACGACTGACTGAGAAAGAAGAGTAACCATCCTATCATGCCTCGGCCTCTTGCCTATAGTATGTGGTACTGCTTACATCCATAGACAAGACTCTACTTAGCACGGCTTGCGAGGGACTCACAGGACACGACCTACCTCGATACCAAGTTTGTCACGCCCAGGCGAGGGGTATGGTAAAGTAGGACTGGACTGCTAACTGAGTGAGCCTAGAGGCACCATCGGGGTACAGCTAGCTCTATCTCGAGTTTCTGGAAACAAAGGGGCTATATAACGAAATTGTAAGCACGGCCTACGGCCAAGCCCCAGGCCTATAGCCACATGTGGTGAAAACAACGGCTAACCGAGAAACATTCTAATAAAAAGGAACCTGTGCGGGCCGACAGGCCACCATACTGTCTAGTCATCGAAACTAGCATAGGGAATACTGAAAAGCTACGTGACCGGCAAGGTCACCACTACTGTCAAACTTTGGCCCCACACGGCCAACATAAAAACGAAATACTAAACGGCTATAACAAGCGCATGGCCTCACCTGGCCATCTGGCCGACCACGGAGATAATATATACAATCTGCAAGCCTCTATGAAGGTAACAATAGAAATGATCGGGACGGGGCTCCGACCTGCCCATACTGTACATCAAGGAAAAAGAGCTACACCTCACGGAAATCGGACTCGGATGACGGGAGCCGATGACTTAATAGTGATTTGGAATGGGGATCGCCTCCTCGTCTATTAATACCTGCAAGTAATGCGAGCGCCCCCTTTGGCGTCGGCCGCTGATCTTAGTATGCAAAGCAACTGAAATAATGCAACTGAAAACAACTGAAATTAAATAGCATAACTAGCAATTACGTATAGCCGAGGAGATAGGCGAGATACGAAGAAGAACGTAGAGGCTGGAATCAAGCTTTACGTAGCGATAAGGCGAGCGTACACAGTAAACCGCGACGATACGCTGTCTAGTAGCTAGTATATAGCACATAAAAATAGATAACCACAAGTAGCAAGCAAAGGCAATACCAACCCCCATAAGCCGAGATGGCGCCAAGCAAAAGAAAACAATCTATATACCCCTACTAGGGTCAAAACCGACCAAAAATAAGTCACTCCACTCATGCATCTTAGGAGCACCTCCTCTGACCCCCTAGGTCTGGCTCGAGCCATAGCCTCGATATAAATAACCGTGTCTGAGTCCGGGGGACTCCTGTGCTGCATCACCCGCACAGATAGGGTCTGTTTCCTGGACACAACTCCAACGGGGGCTATGAAACGAGAGCTTGTATCTATTCCACAGAATTGCTCAACGGGGAATATACATCTTTGTAGTGCGATCAGTGATATGGGGAACACTTCATCCCATCTTCGTCCAAGTTTGGGGACGGCATGCCACCCCTTGGAGTGATGTAAACCCACCCGCTCGATGGGCGACACGGTTGACCCCCGGGGGCGGGGACGGCTCAATAAGATGCCCTCGCGCCACGTCAAGTCACCGACAAACCGTAGCACATATAAATAGCAAGCATGTTTAGCTGAAAAGAGCTATAAAATCTGATTTCTTATTCGATCTCTTTCTGTATTATACTGATTCTTTACTGATTATACTGATTACATGTCTTTGCTCAGCTTGTTTGGCTAATGTTGTAGCAGGATGCGTAAATACTGTATGGCTAATCTATAGCCAAAGATATCATCTATACGGGCGGCTACTCGGTAGCCATAAAGCTGTACGAATGGCGTGCAGCCATAATACTTGTTTGTCTATCTGATTTTACTTTACTAACTTTATTCCGAAAATCTGTATCTTTTTATTCTACAACATGCTTGCTAATCATACAATAGGCTATGCTGAATCTGGAATGCTAACTCGCTCTTTGGCGCATGCTTTACTAATTTCGGACTGAGTACGATATGGCAACGCAAACCAGATTTACTAAATTTACTCAATACTCAACATTCAACTCCGAGAACTCAAATACGGAGTTTACTATGATTTATACGGCTAAAAGTTGCTAACTTGCCGAAAAACTACTTTACATACCTTGACCTCGGGTTATCCGACTTTCGGACAAGGCTCGGTCATTACTCCCGCTATTTCTCCAAACTGCATTCATATACATCAATTAGTACTAAATACAACACTATTACGAAGGACAACGTCACTTTCGATATATTTCATAGCCTAAACTTAGGCTTATCGAAAGAAATGTCGAAACTTGCTATTTTCGAAGTCCGAGAGAAGGGAGAAGCATCCACTTTACGGCTAGGAGCACATAGACACTAGTTTGGAGCAATTCTACCTTACCTTAGTCCGGTAGCTCGACGATTCGTCGGCCGTATTTAGAGTAGAAACAAAAATCCGTGAGAATGCTCCCTGCTGCTAAATACCTCGGTACACGAGTTAATTTAGATTTAATTTACGTTTGGCGGCGTAATCGAACGATAATATATTCACCCTCTTCGTCTCTCTGTTTGCTGCGAATTTTCACCAAATTATGATGAATGAGTGATTTAAAGCGAAGTGGGGCTTGCATACTTTGGGACTTATAAGTCGCATTCGAATGCGATTTATAAGTCGCATTCTGGAATGCGGTTAGCGTCGCATTTTGCCTACTGACAGCGACTTGGCGCTTGTCCGATCTCGGGCCTTTTTCTAGCATGTATGGCTTTCAAATACTCTTAACCAACACGCGAATAGGCCATCTCGTAATCGATGGAAACTTAGGGGGTGTAACAATGGGCCCCCAAATAGTGATCACACGGCTCAACCATACTCGGCAAGGTACGGTTGGCTTTCTTTGATGGGGTGTATACATTGAACTCCACGTCTAGCTCAAGTGGTTATATGTCGGTTATAGGCTCTTCCATGATTCCGGTATAATCAGGATTCTCAGTCCACTCCAGACTATCATATTTCAGGCTATTCTCACGACTTTAATTCAGTTTATTAGCTCTTACGGTATTTCCACATACGTCAAACTACTTTTAGATTTACGAGTTCGAGATAGAGTCGTTGCGTGTTATTTCATTTCAGTTTTAATAGTCTTCGAGTATATGTATGTTTTAGTTACACCTCGGATACTCGGTACATTCAAAGTGCGATCTTATATTTCTATGTGCTATATCATTTTATGATATGAAGCATATACTGACCTCGAAACACCGCAAGCTAGTTTTCTCGGCTATTTTCCGGTAGCTTTCGGTGGGTGAGTCCTCATCTGTCAAGAGGCCGGAGTTTCTCTTTTCAGTTTAATTTTAGACATTAGGGTCGAGTCGAGGGTTTGGTCCGACCTTCGTCGGTTCTTTTAGAAGGCTTTCGGAGCATTATATGTTAGATTCATCTTGAGTTCTAGTGTTTGCACGGATCTTTGTTATTATTCGGTATTTGATTATTTCTTTAGTTAGCTTTCGCTCAATATTATTTTACAACAGATCAGTCTTAATAGAATTATGCTTTACCATGAGTTTTCTTGGGGTCAACCGTATCGTGTCCCGGGGTGTAAACTGGTCATGACACAAAGTAAATAATTAGATATATATATATTTTCTTAAACATCACTAACCTACACTTAGTCTCTTTAGCTGTTCTCAAGCAAGCATTAAAAAACCTCATCTCCATAAATCCAAGTCTAGGAACGCCACCATTTTAGTTAATATAAAAATTAGGTCATCTAGCAACTCCGCAACATAAAGTACACTTCCCGATCATCATATAAGATATACAAGGCAACTCAATCAAACTAATCTCCTAACCTCATAGACAGATTCTAACTCATCAAATTTTAAACTCGCTCACACTCCAAAGAAGTTAATAACAACATCTATCTATCATGACACAAATACCCTCTGAAAAATAATCCACACACTCAAATCAAAGAATCAAATATAATTTAAAAACTCAATTTAGTATTTCTTTGGCTTAGATCTAAAATACTCAATGTTCATATTAAATTCCATACTCTAATGGTTAATCTTCGTATAAAAACATGTATAATCATCCTAGGGAAGTTTTGAATCATTACCTTAAAATTCTACTTATGACATTGCAGTAAACTCCATCGCACTCCTTGATTATTGTCGAATCGCGACTACTTATAATCTTAGAACTAAGCATATCAATTGTGACTCACACTAATTCTTTAATCTTTCACGTATAATTATTTTTTTAAAAGAAATATTCTATTAATATTAATATTATTTTTCAATTAAACACTACATAACTCGCCATACACGTCTACCAAATCATATAACACACGCATCATCATCGAGTAAATGGTAAACGTAAGTAAAAAGATTAAAGTGAATCACGTATGAAAGTTGGGGGGCGTAGGCGCATTTCAATTCTTTATGGCCGTGGGTACACAACACCACAATTTTAAGAGCCGGTGCATTTCGTTGGATATTGGAGCTGGATGCTGAATCGCCACCTTCTCTACCTGTAATTTGCAACTCCTTGTGCTTAGAAATCTGATCCGAATATTACAAAGTTCCTTAGGATTAATTTCTATTTTTACACTATAGCAGTTTCCTCGCATGAACCCCTTTTTCTTGGAGTTGATAAAATTCCGTTTCCCATATTGAAACATTTGATCCGGCTTTCACTTTGCCCGTCCTCCTTCTTTGTCCAATTATAAGCAGGTTCCTATGCAAAATCCATTAAAGGGACGCCATTTTTTGAGGACCCTTTTGCATTGAAGCTATCGGGAAGTAAAAACAAGGACATTGTCTGCTGTTTTCTTTCTTCAAATTTTCCTTTTTCCACGACTTTTTGCTAGATGTGTGCAAGGGTATCTTCTTTAGTATCGTTATGATAAGCAGGAGAAGCTGCGTGCAGCGTTTATTTACGATTCACAATAGTATTATTCATCAGCGCTGGTGGATTCGTCCTTTAATGGCTCTTACATCTACCTTTTCTGTTGGACCGAAAGATTCCTTTGTATTATCTAACAACGGCTTTCAGTTTTTGTCACCTGTCAAGCTTTTATCTACTGCTTCGTCCTCCATTGATCCACAGGGTGGTGGAGGAAAATACCCTTTTAACAATGCGATGGCTCTCAGCCTTGGAGCTCTTTCTGTTCCTTCTAATGACTCAAATATAAGTTGTGCGGGTAACAAGGAAGTACATGAATGGGTTTCAGAGGGCTGGGTTTTTGCTCCACCCCACCCGCTCTTGCTACATGATGCTGAGGAAGCTAGCACTAGTAGTGCTACTAAGCCTTCTGACACTAACAACAACTCATCTAACAGAGGAAGCTCTGCTGGATTCTTTAACCAGGATTCACAGGACAAAATCGTTGTAGCTGTTGATGTTGATGAAGATTGTTGTAAAAAAAACTTCCCTTGAAATGCAAGGTTGTTAGAATTGTGGTTCATGCTGGATTCTTTCATTTCTCTGCAGTCACTGCAACAAATCTCCTAAAAGTACATTATCAACATATTTGCATAGTTCTATGTCATGCTTATCTGAAACACATGATTTTGTGGAAGGCAAGGTTTCTTGCCTGATTCACAGAATGTTGGCGAGTTTCTGATCCTTCTTTCACTATCTTTTCCTTGTAATTCTCTCAGCTTTCTTATTTTCTTAACCATTGTTTTATGTCTCTAACATAAACTGATCATGCGTGCTCTTCTGTCATCATATCTGTTTTATTTGCTGGTTTGCAGTCCTTGGGAACTTTGTTTCAGCTCTCAATGAATTTGTTGCAGGTCGTTACTCATCATACCATTCGGTGTCGTGTATCATGTATATGAATTCTTCAAGGTATCAGGCTTATCAACTGTCTTGCATATTGTTTGGTAAATGACAAGATGACTTTGGCTTTTGGTGCTTTTCTATGCTTTCACCTTTGACAACACTGAATGTAAGACTACTTTGGCCAAGCTATTAATGATCCAATATATGATATTAGCCTAATGGGCACTGCAAAGAAATAAATAGCATGAGAGAGATGAGGTTTTGCTTAACAGCAGCTAGTTGAAGATTAATGCGACTAAAAAGTCAGCGCTCGAATGGTTTTGCAATATCTTACTCATCTGATGGGATTGATGAGAACAGAAAGTGCTCTCTACTTCCAAATTTAGAAGAGTTATGACCTGATTCATTTACCATTGGATATGGCAAATAGACAATCATAGTTTTTTTTTTTGTAAGAACAAAAATAAAAGTGTTGGAGTGCTAAATCTCCTGATCAAAGGCACAAAATAGTTTTATTAAATAAAATAGGTGCGACATGATTTTATTTTTGTAGTATTAAAATCTTTTAGGGAAGTAGGCAGAATAGTTCTCCTTTCCCCTTTTCTTTTTCAGTTTCAAAAAAAGGGAAGGAGAACTATTTTTTTATAGGACAGATGGATGAGAAGATACCATATCAAATAGAAGGCTAAATTGAGAGTTCAATCCCTCTTTATCAAAAAATTGAGAGTTCAATTCCATTCTCCATTCTGCTGTGGTGGCGGGCTTGCTTCTCCCTCCTCTATCGGTAAAATTGATAGACGCAGGAAGGAAAAAAGGCTATAAAGGTATGGTTAAGGGGTAATTTATTATGCGAGTAAGAAGGAGAAGTAATGAGATGAATAACAATTCAACATGAGCACAGGCGTTCAAGATGCTCTGCAGATACACCTAAGATGGCAAAGTAGTACTGGGATTCTGGTACTTGTTATGATGGAACAGGCGAACAGCAAGGACAATTTGGATAGTGGGTCAAGCTCATAGTTGGATTACTGATTGACAATATCAAATTGGTTGAAGAGATTGCACAAGCCGCCAATGGCAGATATTGGGCAACTTTGGAAGTCTCTTGAGGTGGAAGTGAAGATGAGGCAAGAGTCATGAAGTGGGTAAGATGGCTAGAAGACTGCTTATGAGAACAACAAAAAGAGATCAACTACAAGATAACAGCATGAATTAAGACTTCGAAAGTGGCTTAAATTATGTAGTTGGAAGTAATCAAGGGAAAAAGGTTTTAGTGTGGATCCAGGAAGGTAGATTCTGTTGCTAGGAATTGTATATTTTGGTAGTAGGGTCACTTTGGCTTCTGTGTTTTCATCACTTTTGTATTAAGTGCCTTTGGATGGGCTTATTACTTATAAGTCAAAAGTATAAGGTAGGATTTCTAACTTATGACTTTTGGCTTATTTTTATTATTTTGGCTTAAAAACAAGTGTACTTAAAAGCACTTTTTAAATTTATCCGAATGCTACAAAGTGCTTAAAAGCTATTTTGTCTTAAAAGCAGTTAAAATAAAAAGCAGAATCCAAACAGGCTTTAAGTAGACTTCTGTGTATGTCTATTGGCTTCTCTCACAAATGGTCCTCTCTGCTAATTAGTATTAACGAATTAATCACTTTTACCTATCAAAAAAAGTTAAATAGGTAAAACAGAGAATGGTAGTGAAATTTACGAAATGCTGCTGGAACTGAGGAGGTGCCACTTGTTTGGTTACCTTCATATGTCCCTTCTCCTGCAACTTTGTGCTTTTCTGAGCTACCTTTTCTCTAATCATTGCAGATATGGAAGTGCTCAAGAGATGAAGGTATTATTATGGTCTGTCCTTTCAGTTGAGTTATTTAGATAGAAGCAACGATTTAAAGGTGTATCATTTATTTATCCCTTTTCAAATTGGAGACATTTTGAGCACTCTTCTTTGTGATATTTGTGATAAAGTGGTGCTGATATTTAGGGTACAGTTAGGCTCCAAAAGCGAGATTTATTTTATTTTAGAACATAAACTTATTATTTGTTGCACCCAAGGGTGTGCCTTAGTGGTCCAATTAAGTAAGGGAAAAACTTGGAATCAGAGTTCAAATTCTAGTAAGAGGAGGCTACGATTGTATGTCCTCCGCCATGTTTTTCTCTTTTGTGACATATATGTACAAGGTCATGGTCTAACTGCTAACCAGAATGGTGGTCTTTTAAAAAAATATCCATGAAAAGCAAAAATAATAGGTGGGTTTTTCCCATTTGCCTAAGTCTTGATGGGCAGAATTATGGATACCTATGCTGGTGAGAAATTGTAGGTATCCCGTGGAATAGTTGGATCCCACCGTTGTCAAGACTAAGCTCCTGTATTTTTTTCCCCTTACATTCTATTATGACCGAGTTCCATCCGTTGATAAATTTGTCAGCGCGGTCTCATTTTAATCCCTCCATTTCCAATTAGATTTGAAAGTAATGCTTCTGGAATGGTCATAAAACTGTCAAAGATGACCTACTGTGAATCCTTTCTTGGCATTCTTTTATCACCTCTAAATTATCTATCCAGGACCCTGCATTTGGCAGATTTGATAGACAAATTTCTTCATTTTAATTAACATTTATACTACTTTGACTATAATCATTAAAAAATATACTTTTGACTATAGAATAGACTTTAATTGGCAATTGAAATTTATTAAAAATGAAATAAACCGACTGTTTGCTGTTTGCTTTCTAGTGCAGTAATACTGGAATACTTGATGGGTGTGGATTGCTGCAATTGGTTTAGACATATGGCTTCATAATGCATTTGATATGATTGCTTTATACATTCTTTTAGTTTTCAATGTGATATTTGTGTATGTTGTACAGGTTATGCATTTGTGGTTCGACCTGCCGCGGCTGTGACTGAACATTTCTGTTTTTAATCTTGCATAAATATTGTGGCAGCTGATATCCGTGTCCATGAATTCTTCAAGACCTCTTATTTCAAGACTGGAATTCGTCCAATTCCTGGTGCTCAGAGCAAACTCTTCAAAAGTTGTCTAGATTCTGTAACCTATCAATTGTGACGTCGTGGTTGGGGACCCTTTGGTTTGCTTCAATTAATTGATACCTTTTGCGCTGAGCATTTAGCAGGAACTAATTTGACCAATGTTTTGATAGGTCGACAAAATGCCATTAAAGATCACACGGTGGTGGATTGAGAGGCATTATCCTGGATTTATTTCAGGATATTCACTTCGGCAATCACTTTGCTCTGAATGGCCAGTCTATAGCCAAATCGGATATTTGCAGGTATATATCATCAATCTACCTTTTGGGTTCTGCTTTTATCTGTAATTCTCATTGTTCTATTTTTCTGTAATGCTTCACCATTTTCAGATAATTGTCATAAAGCAGCAGATTGATACCCACTCATTTGATATCTAGCTAGATTACCGTTTGTCATTGTCATTAGGTGGTTTTCCTTGGGCCTCTTAACTGCTTCTTATTGTAAGTTGTTTGACCTTAGATATGCCATTTTCAGTTTTTCACGTCATGTTGCAAAGCAGAAAGATTACCACCCACTCTTGTTTTTTTGTATCTAGCTAGAAGACCATTTTGTCCGTCTCAGTTTCACTTGTATTGTATTCTTAGACCTGTGGAAGACTTTATGAATGTACGCTGTTTGACTAACTTTAGATAACTAACTGCTTGTGCTAGGTCCTTGGGAGCAAATGTTTTGATTGATGACAATCCGGTATGCTATTAGTGTGCGGAAGTTGGAATCAAGGTTCTTCTTTTTGATTATGAAAATTCATACCCATGGTCCAAAAGCGAGTCACTTAATGGGCATCCCATGGTTAAGAAAGTGCACAACTGGGGAGAAGTGGAGCATCAATTAGCTTCATGGATGGATTCCCCGGAATTCCTCTCCAAAGTAGACACTGGGAACAAAAAAAGAAGAAAATAAAATGTATGATTTTTATTCTATTTGACTCCATATTTTAAAAGCAATGGTAAACCTGATGATAAAAGGGTCAAGCCTCTCAACATGTAGAAAATCATTATGTTTAATGTTCTCTTCCATTTTGTCATTCTGCTCTGTACAGATATAAAATCCTCAGAGTTAGTAATGAGACTGACAGATAGTTTAGGGTCGAAGGAGGGTCGCACTCTACTTCCAAATTCATAAATGTAAGGACAATATTCTAGAAATTTATTTTCTAGTTGAAGTATGTGTTCTGTTTTCTTTTATAGGAATTACCCAGTAACTTGTTTTACCCTGCTATTTTATTTGTTTCTTTAATAGTATTTTACTTGTAACCTGTGTTTGGCAAACTTCTGTTGCAGGTCCAAATACACAAACTTCTTTCAGGTAAAATACAGGACCACAAGTATAAACACCAACAGCCTCAATCTAGAAACAAATCACAATATAAGACATAGTTACATTGGGAAAGTTTACAAATTATACAAGAATTTGTCAAGAACCCTAAAGTTAAGTGACAAACTCACTATTTATATAAGCTCTAAAATACCGAAGAAACCATTCTGGACACTGGGAACTGTCGATCGTTTCGACGGATAACAAAAATTAAAATTGGCGCTGTATGAACTATTCTTGATTTTGGACATACATGTGTGAAATTTCAAATATTGGCGATTAACCTTTTAGATGTATAATTAAGACCCAGTTTGACTTATCCTGATTTAAAGTAGTTGATAGAGTATTAAGTGTTAATAAGCATTTTTTAAGTGTTAATTGATTTAATAAATGAACAATTACATGTTTGGATAAAAGTCTTGAAACTAATAATAACGGTGAAGTGTTTGGCAAAAAGTTGTTGATAAGCATTTCTTGTTATTAAATTTACTTAAATATCCTAAAGTTATTTATATTAGTAACGACAAATTTTATAAGACTAGCCACAGACACGTGTGTTGCACGTGTGTCTCATGTAAGCTTGTGCGGGTCGTTAGAGGATAATGTAGAATGATATATTGTTGGTAATGGATAATCATTGCAATTTATAATCGAACAAAATTGACAGAAATTCAAGGTATTACTTTCTAATATACACCCAAACAAATTATATTAGTTGCTTATATAATTGTCATTTATCTGAAAATATTTTATCAAATAGTCATTAATATAAATTTATTATAGAAATGAGAAAAATAGTATTCTCTTTTAACTCTTGTTGAAGTTATATATCATCATATTTTATACTAAAGAGTAGGAAGCCCCTATCTTAAAGTTGGATTATCATTTTGCCCTACAATAAATTAAAATATAATAAAATATCTAATTAATAATAATATTTTGAATCAAAATTAAATTAAATATCTAACAAAATGATAATATTTCTATTTGTTGAATCAAAACTAAATTCAATTAAAACATCCATATTCAAATTTAAAATCAAAATTAAATAATCAAACAATAATAATTAAAATAACAAAACAAAAATTAAAAAAGAAAAAATTAAAAATATTTTTAAAAAAAAAGAAGATAAACTGTGAGTTATAATATTTATATTTCAATACGGTTATTAAGTATAGAAGTAAAAAGTCACGAAAAATAAATGACTAAAGTACCCATCAAATATTAAACAATATTTTTACCCTTCAACTAAATAGTATTTCAAAATATTTTACTAGAAAACATATATATATATAAATATTTAAAAACAAAAAAAAAAAATATTAAGTGAAAGAAATAACCATGACACTATGGCTTTGGTTTTTTACATTTTGATGAAAATGACGATAAATAATTATAATTAAATTTGAATAAAATTGAAATAACGTAAATTAAATAAAAATATTAATTCTCTATTATGGCAACTATAGATTTTATTATTTAATTTAATGGTCTAATAATATTTATTGTAATATATATTTACTTTTTAGTACATAAAATATTATTTGAAATAGTTTTAGATTGAGCGACAAAATGGTAATCCAACTTTTAACTTGAAGATTTCCCACTTATATAATAATATGATTTAGGTTTCAGTTTAATTCCAATACAAAATAATTTATATTTATTTATTTTTTAATACAAATTGAATAGATAAAATTATTTGTTTTTTTTAATATTATTATATTAATCTTAATATTAAATTTTACAAAAAATCAGGTAGAGTTTTTTCTGTTTTTAAATTTTTTAATATTTGAAATTAAATAAATAGTTTTTAATTATTTAATTATAATTTATACAAAAAATAAATACCTAATGATTTTTTTGTTTCTAATTAAATTAAAACACTCAACTATCATATAATATTCTCATTGATCAAATCACGAGCTGTCATCAAATATTAAAGGATTACATGTTTCTGTTTTTACTTCTTTTTGAATTTTCATATTTTGTATTTATTAATAATTTTAAATTTTTAATATTTGAAATTTTATAACTTAATATTCTTTTTTCTGTTTTTATATTTTTAATTGAAAATTAAATTTACAAAATTCTAAATCAATGATATTGATGTCAAGTTAAAGAAAGGGTTCCATGCTTAGCCATAAAACTTGAAGAACTACTAAAAATATATTAGGGAGAAATTTGTTGCCCAAATAATGCTATAAAGAGCTGCATGTTATTTATTAACATTGAAGGGGTGGAGAAAATTTTGAGTTTGGAAGAATAAAGGTGGAAGTAAAATCATGGAGAGTGTTTGAAGTTTTATTTTAAGAAAAGGTATTTTTAGATTACATAAAAATATTATGAATAAAATTATAAATGATTTGGTCAAACCAAGCACGTGCTTCTAAAGTTTTGTAAAATCATAAGTTGGGAGTGACCAACTTATATCTTGTTTTGACCTACAAGTATTTTCCGTATTTACCAAACACGTAGATAAGTTGAAAGGTGCTCATGAGCTAGTTTGACCAGCTTATAAGCTTGGCAAACACCATCTAAATCTCTATAATACCTTTGAAAATTTTCTTTTCTTTTCTTTTCTTTTCCTTTTTTTTGGGCTTTTATAGCAATTGGTTATTATACACCTAGTACAGTATTTGGCGTTTAAATTTTACTTAGTTATCATAGATTAAAAAATTCAAAAAAGGAAATGAATAAATAATATTAAATTAGTTATTTTTTTAATTATAATCTTTATGATTTACTTTTTCTTTATTTATTAATTTTTTCAAGTTATAATTACAAATTTTAAAAAGCTAACACTTTATCAATAAAATTTTTATATCAAAATATGGGCTCGGGGCCCTTTTATTAATAAACCAAACTATTACAACTAAATTAAGGGGAAAGAAAACAGAAAAAATAACTAATATTGCACAAAGGCCCAACTCTTATAACCCATTTCTCTGTATTATACCAATGAGCATAACTAGTTGTTGGTCACCAAACACATCCCTAAGAAATAGGATTTCTAATTTTTCGATACCTCCCCTTTACTCTCTTTAATTCCTCCTCCTTCAGCTATGGATTATCAGTGTCCTTCCTTGCTCGATCACGTGGTATCGCCTTATGGCGCGCAAGGGTGAGTCCCTTAATTCCTTCTCTTTAGTCTTGAACACCCTTCTTTGATTCATTTCGGGGCGGAGTTCCGGTGGGTTCTGCTGATGTCAGGGTGCCCGTCAGCATCCCAGCATGTCGCAGGCGGATGGGAGAAATTGGTGCTCCTTCTCTCCATTGGTGGCATTATAAAGATGCGAGATTCTTGCTATATCGACTTGTGCCCTCCTTTTTTGGTGGTGATTTTTTTTGTTGGCGTTTTTTTTTTTTTGTTGCTGCGTTAGTTAGATCTAGGTAGTTTATTTCACAGTAGGAAATTTCTATAAATAATGCTATGAAATTTATGAAATTATTGAAATGGCCTGGTAATTTTTATGCTGTTATTATCTTCCTCGTTTTGATCCTCAACTATGAATATTGTGTTTATCCATGTTTAAGTGCTTCCCTTTTAGCGGCAATTGTTGATAACTGTTATACCTGCTTTACTCTCCTTAATTTAATTGCATAATTAGCTAAATAATCTTCTAGTTGATTAGCTTCTTTGAATGCATGAGAACCTCTATGCATAGTTGTGTGCCATCATTTGATCTATTTTCCTCCATTATGATTGCCAATTCCCGAGTATACGCCATTCCTTAGCATTTTTCAAGACTGAGTGAGTCAGTCTACAAAATGATGCTTCTTAGTGTACTTCAGTACTTTAGTCCTTGCCATATAGCTGTCACTTTAGCTTAAGTGTTATTCATAATTCCTATCTCATTAGCTTGACATAGATCAAATCTCCACTAGAGTCTCTCGCACAAAAACCACTTATGCACTGCTCCTGGGTTTCCTCCTACAGGCCCCATCTGTATTGCATTTCACCATGATCCTTAGGAGCCTCCCATCTGATAATCTTAAAGAATAGTGTTGGCTTGTAAGATTTCAAATAAGTCACCATCTCATCCCATGTGTGAAGCTTGATCATTGGGGTACTTATGCTTTATCAACTGATAAACAGTCTGTTGACAAAGCATAAGTGCTCTCTGATGAGTTGGTAATTTACCAACTCATTGGAAACCTAAAACTTGAGTTTTTATTTCGTTCTTGAGTTGATTAGTTGGAATTTATGCCTTTTTGTTTTTGTTGTGGTGCGGATGGCTCAAAATGAAGAAAAGAGCAAAAATAGAGCAAAAAGAAGGGAGTGAGAGTGAATTGGCGATTCGCAGATGAAAACCAGCGAGAGGCCGGCTAAATGCCGAATATCACTGTCTCAGAGGATTGTGCCACTAGGCGTTTCGCGACTTGCCGGTGGCGAGTCGCAGATCCAGTCTCATTTGAATGATATCCAAAAGTTTGGAAAAAGGCTTGAAGAAGGCGGCGGTTCTGATTGGCATCGGTGAAACGTCGGGTGAACCGCCGATGTTCAATGAAATTTAGTGAAGATGCGAGAAAAACTTAGGAGGTTCGGGATTACTCTTAGGCGGAGCCGCTAGGTGCTTCCACGGTTCCCGAGAATGGTGCTCACGGGGTATAATCGTCCAACACTAGAAAAGAGATAAAAGTGCCTTTTCCAGGATATAAATAGAAGAAAAGTACTTTGTACAGGGAGAGGCAGAGGGAGAGATAGAAATAGAAATTGAGAGAGAACAAGCTTATCATCATTGTTTCCCCTTTTAGGTAAGGAGAATATTCTCTTAGTTGAGAGGAGATTTTGATTGAAAATTGTAAAATTGTAATTTTGTTCTATTTCCTTTTTATACTAGTAAGTTTCAGCTATTGTTGAAGATTATTTTGTTAAGTTGATTTATCTACTCTTGCTAAATTCTATTGATGTTATTGATGAATGTGTTTTTGAATTTCTTAACTATGAGTAGCTAAAATCATTAACTAGAGGTGTGTTATGATGAATACTTAATTAGTTGGGTATTGTTAGAGTCATCTTCATATTGTTCATATAAATTGTAAAATCTATTAGATTCTCTTCAATCTATGAAGGAAGATTAATTGATTATGATATGGGTCTATCTATTTTTGCTTGATTATTTGAAAAAGAATAATTAAGTATTGAAGAAGAATTAGTAATGGTGTGGAGCGAAATTGTCAAACTAATCTCGAAAAATAGTTGAAATTGCATTCTCTTTCCTTATTAGCAGCTAATAGCTAGGAATAATGAAGTTGCTAATCCAAATCAAGTCGGATTGAGGCAGAAATTATGACTAGAGAGTTTGACGAAACTCTAGTGAGAGGTAATTAGAAGGTGAAAAGCTATAATTACCCGCTTTTCGAATTATTTACACTTGTTGAACTTATAAGGCGACTGGCATGTCCCAATCTAGTTAGTATTTCATCGACATTGCACCCTCTAGTCTTTCCACACCCTTGGTGACAACTTAGCTGATCTTGCTATTTTATTTCACTAAATCAGCAATACAATTCTCTGAAAAATTGAATTTCCCAATTTTATTTGTTTTTATATTAAATTACGTGGTGCAAGCTAACATCAATTTCTCAAATCGACACTTGAGGTATCATTTCCTAGTCCTTTTGGAATTCGACCCCAACACTCATCAGGTTACTTATTTTGATAAGCTAAACTGTGTATATTCTTTGCGTGGGGATATATTTTGGATGTTATCACTTTCTGGAGAGTTACCTCCTTGCATTTCTCCTCTTCCAAAGTTCCCACAAAATGATATGTGGGATAGCTTTTAAGATTCCTCTAAGTTTTGGTGATGTTGTGTTGTCCCACCACTTTAAAATTGTTTGATTAAGATGCATTCCTTCCATGCTAATACGTACAAATAGCAAACTACTTCCGTAGCTTTTTGATCCGTAGGAAGGCTGTTAGAAACAAGTGTTGCATTGTCTCTGATGGTATGCCACAACAATAACATTTGGATATGTATCTTTTGATGTTTCATTAGTATCATTGCCCTCTTCCATCGCTCCACGTAAATAAATAAATCTTGAAAGAAAGTCCCTTTATCCCGAGATGTTGTTTAACCTCCTAACTCCTCTTTTTCCTCCCTCGCTATCTTTTGTAGGTGGATTTGCCAGTGAAATCACTTATATTTATCCATCACCAAGCCTTATCATTTCTTTATTGATGCTAAGTCTGATGTTGTCAACAATGTGTTTGGTCATCTCCTCAAATAGTTTACCCCTAAGTTTCTATATTTCCATTCTCCATTCTTTGATAAATTCATTAATCTCCACTTTCTTATTATCCCTTAAGAAGCTCTTGTAAAATATGGGGCCCTTTATTTGTGTCAAGCTGTCAACGACTTACATTACCAGCCACGATTTGCCACCATATCTCATGCTCTACTTCTTCTCTGGCCTCTATCATCTTCCTACAAATATATGAGACCCCTCTACCGTGAGTTAAAATTGGGTGCACCTTTTTACAATATTTGTTCTAGATATAATTACTCCATAATGATGTGGAAATTACGAAATTCCACCACGGCTTAGCAAATAGTGCCTTGGAAACATCATGTAATGATGTAAAACACAAACCTCCTTCACTCCTCGAAACACATCTCTTTCTAGGAAACCCCGGTGTCTCCCTTTTAATCCTCCTATTCCACTCCAAAAAAATTTAGCGGGATCGATGGATCGATCTATTATGCCTTTTGGTGGATTCATGGCTAACAATAGGTATATAGGCATTGACCAGAGAACATGGGATATTAGTATGAATCTTCCTCCAAAGGATAGGAATTTATTCTGTCATAACAAGATTCTCCTTGAAATCTTCCATATCAACTCCTCAAAATGGGCCTTCCTCTTTCTTCCGAAGTATTAGACAACCCAAAATGTAAGGAGTTCCATTGATCTATACCTTTCCATATCTTCAGTTATGTCCCACTATCATAGGTGTTTCTTCATGAATGTAGAAGTATCTTTTACTTTTATTCACCATTTGACCGGACACTTTGTTCATACTACGAGTAGAATCCTTACCATCTTCTTCAGCGTTTCCTTTCCCCCGGTAGAAAGAGGATTGTATCATCTGCATAGGACAGATGATTGATCTCACGGGCTCTATTTGGTCATTTCATATTCTTTGAAATCTACATCTTCATGCAATTTATTCGGACTCCTTTTCAGTATCTCATTGCAATAATAAATAGTGTGGGAGATAAAGGATCCCATGTTTTTAGGCCTCTAGAAGATTGAAAACATTCAAATGATTGTCCATTTATTAGTACTGAATACCAGTTCCTCCACACCATATCAATTAGGATTTCTGAAAAACCAAATTTTCTCAGCACCTTTGTCAAAAAGATCCAAGAGACTCTATCATAAACCTTATCCATGTCTAGCTTCACAACTACATTTTGCCACCTATTTCTCTTATTGATATCCCTTATTATTTCTGTGCTAACACATTCTCAGCTATACTTCTTCCTTTAACAAAAAACCTATCTGATTTGTAAATAATGTATTGGTAAATACTCCACCATTCTCTCATGTAGCATCCTATAAAGGATCTTGTTTTTCAAGTTTGCTCAAGCTTATAGGCCTAAGATCTATAAAAAGTTTTTACATTCTCCTTCTTTGGTATAAGAACCAATTGAATTGTGGGCTATGAATCTTGGGACTTCAGACCCACAGAAAAAGCTTTCACCATTTTGTTAATATCCACACCAATTATCTCAACACTCTTGAAAGCTCTGAAAAACCATCACGACCCATTTGTGTTTGTCCTTATTTGAATTCCAAAAACCACTTTCGACCTCCTCTATGGTTGGTAGTCTAGTCATATTCATCATTCTATTCCTGTGATATTGTAGCTGGAATACTCTCCAACATACTAAAATTTGAGTTTGTTCCCTCCTCCTTGATCTGTTCAGTGGAAAAAGGCACTTTGTTACGGCCCACATGTCTTGGTATTATTTACCATATTCCCATTACCTGCTTGAAGTTCCCTAATATGCAGCTTCTTTATTCTTCCTTTCACATAAGAGTAAAAAAATCTTGTATTCTTATCGCCCTCTGTAAACCATCTCATCCCAGCCTTTTGCCTCCGGTATTCTTGCTCTATGTATCTATATCTCTTGACTCTCGCCGGCCTTCTTTAACGCATCTATTTTCTTGTGATGGGTGAATTTCCAAGCATTTGTGCTTCCTTTGCTTTTATTGTGTCCTCAAGAGTGGCATTTCTTAAGAAAATAGTTCCAAGTTTGCTTGCTCCAAGTTGCTAGTGCCTTTTTCACTTCCACTCATCTTGACCTTGAACTCAATAAAGAATTTCCATAAAAATCTATCTTCTTGTTGTCCTCAACAAGCTTCTTAAAGAGATGAGGTGTTTGGTCAAAAATTAGAAACTTGAAGGTCTAATAACATTTTGTCACAACCTGAGTTTACACCCTAGACGTCACACGGGACAAAAAACCCCAAAGGGAGCTTAAATCGACCCATGACACTAATCATAACATAACATATAATAGAAATGACTAACAACAAGAATAAGCGGAAGCTAATAGCAAGAATCTAATAGAAACCATAAGAACAATTTTAACCACACTTAGATACAACGCTGCATATATTTAAACAAGTCTGAAAGCCTTCTACTAAACTGATGAGTTGCTGGGACAAGCCCCTAGCTAACTCCTAAAGTCTGGCGAAACATAAGGAAAAGTAAAATACAAATCCTTCCTCGGGAGATGAGGGACTCACTACTAGCCGGCGAGAGAGGGGCGAGCGTATCTAACCACAGCGAGTCCGGAGACACGAGTCCTATATCATGAAATGATACGCACATAAGCGTGCGGTCGTGCCAGGTTATCTTGAGTATGCAAGAAAACGCAAATAAACTAAAACATGCAAGTGTACAAGAAGGAAATAGACCAACACTTTAATGATAATATAATTGAAAGGAGATACAACAACCTTATATGAGATATACATATGCATTTTAATGTAACAACTTTATAAGGGCTTTCTTGAAATATGATCAACCGATACACAAGGTTATAAATTGAACCAATATAGAGGATCGAAATAGTGATTGATATCATAGAGAGGATCACATTTACATCTAAAGAGAGTCCACATTGTCTAAAGGAGTGTCCCTAAATGTCAAAGGAAACATTCGACTATAGAGGATCACGACTATCGAAGGAGTATGCTCTACGATATAGAGAGTCACCGACCAAGAAGCGTTCTCGGCTAAAGAGAATCATTGCGACTAACTGGAAGCATTCTCGGCTAAAGAGAATCCCCCTCTCGACTAAGGAAAACATTCTCATCTAAAGAGAATCCCAGCGATAATGAAAACATTCTACCTCGGCTAAAGAGAATCCAGGCCCGACTAAAGGAAGCATTCTCGGGTATGGAGAATCCGTTGGCTAAGGTTAATCTAAATTTCAACGGGTAATCGAGACAAGAAACATTCTTGATTTCATCATACAACATTCATTTCGATAGGATTAGGGCTACATTGATTACACCTGAGCCCAATAGTATGAAATATCGGTATCATGCTTATCATCATAATTCACATTGTCATGGAGTCAAATCAATATTTTCTCAAAAAAGCATCTTGCACTACTTGAGCATGCTATAGATTCACATTATGCATTATACTTCCACGACATTCAAAATTAGAATTCATCTCATTCAACATAACGCATAGGGTCATACCATGGTCAATAGGTTCAATTCATACTTTATCATAGATACAATTCTTCATTTATTTAGATTTACGGACAACCCATACATTTTAACTCACCTCATCATTTTACAACAAAACCATGGGAGGAGCATACATTTTCATTTCATAAGACCTATTTCATAATTTACTCCAATTCATGAGAAAGATGCAATAATTAGGCCATTATCATAGATTCACCTTATACCCAATCAATTGAAGACATAGTGAAACTACATAATTTACCTTCAATTGTTCAAGCCTATAAACTCTAAACTCATCTCAACAAACTCATCTCAACATAGTTATCAATGGCATAATCGGGTTATTAGGGATAATCATACGATATTCACATATTTTAAACATGGACACGAGTTACTACGATAATAATGTGAACAATAATAAAATCTCATTCAAGGCTCAAGCCAAATTATGAAGAACATTCTATACTCATGCATTTCCATCATCTAACCCATTATTCAAGACAACCCATTAATTTATATTCCTAATTAATTCATAATCACAGTAGATTTTAGCATTCAAAGAAAATGTAGAAGAAATTGCCCATCACACAAACCCTACATCATGCTTTTCTAAATTAGTTAAAATTGGGCATTTTGGTAAAAAAAAATTAGCACAAAAGGATGGAAGATTATCCTTGTTGAAAGACCCGCATACCTGGTAGAAAAAACCCTGCTCGAAATTTCCCTTGAAGCTTTGATGAACATCTTGGTTAAATCCTTGAATCTTGAAAGGAGATGAGGAAGAAGGGCATTGAGAGGTATCTTGAGAGAATGAGAGTTTAGACTTGAAGAAACCATTACAAACGTCCCAAATAATACTCAAAATGCTGTAGTTTAGAAGTTAGGAACATAAAATTTTACGAAAATGCCCCTGAAAAAATGTAGGCAAAATTACCCCGTCAGGCCCCCACGAGGCACTCCACGAGTCTTGGGTTAAGGTAACGAGTCGTGGGGACCGATTCATGGAGTACACTGCCCAACTCCTCAAAATTTTCCCAACACAACCCATGACTCACTTCACGAGTCGTGGTCTGCCATGACTACTTGTGGCCTACAATCCGTCACCTCCACTGCCTGAGACTTTATCCAGGACCCTAGCCTCCACCCAACGACCAACCTAATGAGTCGTTTTCAGGAAATACGACTCATCAGGTCATCTGTTACCACCAAACTTGACCAAACCTCAGAACTGCTTCCCCCACGAGTCTGACCACGACTCGTTCTGCACCAAACTTTCATTTTCTGTCTGATTTCTTTCCTCAAGACTGCAATCTGATCTTAAAAATATTTGGGGTATTACAATTTTCCTCCTTTGTGCTATATCTAACATGTAACGATGCATGATCTGACCCCAGCCTATACATATTTTGAACCTCACAAGAAGGAGCTAAATCAGCAAATTCCTGATTTATCAATACTCTAGCCAGTCTTTTGAAGATGTTGTCCTCCTCTATTCTCCCATTCCACCATGTATATTTACTACTTGTAGTTCTCATCTCCATGAGTGCACAATTTGTGATGCACTAGGCAAAGTCCTGTGCTTCATTCTGCATAAATGGTAGACCCCTAAGCTTTTCATCTTCATTTATAATGACATTGAAGTCCCCTCCTAATAACCATCGATTTAGATGTGATGCAATCAAGAACTCCAAGCTATCCCATAATTTTAGTCTCTCCAAAGCAGAGCACCTTGCATATATTGATGTAATTATAAAATTCCTGTTGTAATATTCAAAAGACATTGTTAGTTGTTGAATGTTGTCTATCACCACCTGATCATGCCAGTCATCCCTCTAAAAAACCCATATTTTGGCTGAACAATTAGCAATTCCTTGCTAAAATCCCAACTTTCTCTTGTATCGTTCTAACTCTTCTAGTCCTTGAAAAGATTCCATAAGAGCTATGAATGAGATTGATGTCTTCTGTGAAGGTCAATTAGTCTCTCAAAGGCATTTTGAGTTTTAACCAACCTTATGTTCCAAAAAAAAATGTTATCGATCATTGATCACTACTAACTTGTCGTTCCTTACTACTCCTTGTTTGAACCTGCAAAGGGAGGGAAGACTATCCTATTTTACCTTTTTTGGTTCTATTCTTCATTTCCTCCCTCCTTCTTGGGGATAAATCTCCGACTTGCACTGCATTGTCAATATTCGCCTCCATCTCCTCATCCTCCACCTGCTTTTAGATTCGATTTTTTCTGCCTTGGTGTAAGTTCTTGCAAGTCTGGGATTTCTCTTGCACCCTCTCTTGTAGTTGGATTAATAGCTACTTACATGCCCCTTATTTCTGTATGGACCTCCTGTTCCCTAGCAGCCTCATTCAACTCTTCTTGCTCCCATTCTATTAATGCATTTTCTGCTACTGCGTCTTTTCCAATTTGCTTCTTTGTTGTGACAGACCCTTGAGAAGCCTGATAGGATACTTCTTCTAATTCCTTGTACTCCCTTTCATTTGCTGTAGGTGGTGTCTTTTTCTCTCTACCTTGGGCTTGTCCCTCTTCCATATTACTCCCTGTATTTTGCACATTATTATTATTATCCCCTATTTTCTGTTCATGTTGTTTCAAAACTTCAAACTGATTTGTACTTTTTAGTTCTTTGGTTTGTTGCTTTTGGCTCCATATTTGATCCTTTTTCCATCCACCCTGACCTACTCCCCTTCCATACTTCCTTCCTTTTTGTGGCAGGAACTCCTCACTGTTCCTATGTGTTTCTTTGTTTCCATCCTCATGGGTTGCTAGCGGCTTTGTTCTTTCCCTCCCCTCAATTTTAGTCTTGTTGCTCTCCTTCCATCTTCTTTGAATACAATTTGGATCTAGAATGTAACATTCCCATTCATTATGCCCCTAAAGCTTGTAGTTTCTACAATATTCGGGAACATGATCATATTTGATTCTTATCCATTTCTCCACCACTTTTCCGTTTTTTCTTCTCATTTCTATGTTGATCCTCTTTGGAAATTATCCTAATAAGTCCACCCCACCTTGACGCGTGCACAACTTGGTCTTGTTTGATTTTTTGTTGCCAGATCCACCTGTAGTGACTTTCCTACTGCGGATGTAAGTGAGAACACTGCTTCTTTCATGAAAAAATTTGGAGGTAAGGAAGGGAAAGAGATCCATGCAATTTCAATCGTGGTTTCTTCCTCCGGATCAAATAAAAGATCCCACTTTGAGGGTTCACATTGGATACGTCCATTGACGAAGGGATAAATAAAAAGCAGGTTTTGAAAGTAAGTTGACATAGTTCTCCATATTAGATGCTCTGATTAGCACATACATTATTAATAAATTCATTACTCAATATACAAAAATTTAAATTCTAAGGCATGTACACATTTTAAAGCCACTTAAAAATAAAATTCTTTCAATTTCAAAATGATGGAAGAAATTTATAATTATAACTTGTTTTTATAGATTCCATTCTTTTAGTATTGGTATAATACTTATTGTCCAAAATCTTCTCTCAAGTTTCTAACAAAAAGGTATCTGGTAGCTTTCCTTTGAAAGCAATTCAAGAGTTTTACAACGAATTTTTTATTGTAGGTATTCTTCAAATCTTAAACTTTATATAAGATAAAAAAAAATTGTCCAATGGAATAGAACTGTATGTAG
>JACEIK010000406.1:194655-215111 GCA_018107945.1 Datura stramonium | reverse complement strand
TTTTCTATTTTCTTAGGCAAGTCATTTTTTAAATTTTCAAGAAGCTTGTTTTCCTAAAGAAAATGTTTTTCAAATTTTCAATCAACCGAACACCAAAAAATAAAAAAACATTTTTTCAAAAATATTTCCAGCATACCTAACGCACTCTTAGTATTTAAAATTAAGTTTTAAAAAAAAGATTATTTAAAAGTTGATGTTGTATTTGAACATGTTAGCATAGTTAAAGGCTTATAAGTGAAGTTGAAAAACTCGTAAAACCTGTTTTTCAAACTTCAAATTTTATATTTCAAATATAGCAGCGAACCAGAAGAAATTCCCGTAATTGCATTCCAGCAGATAAGTTTGAAGTTGAAATAATGAGTGAGTTGGTTAAACAAAACACCTGTTCTGTTAGATGCACTTGGACTTGTGCAAAAGTCTGTAAAGTTAGGCTCAAGTAAATGTACTATGATATAGAACTTTGATTAACTCCTTAGATGGGAATGTGATGCTGACAGCAGAACAGAAAAAACCAACTTAGGGTGTTAGTGCTCTGGCTTTCCGAAAGGGAAGGGCCAAACTTTTTTGGGTCCAAAAAGGTATCGAATAAAGGCAGAGTTGGGGAGATTGATTCGTTTGGTAACTTAGGCAAAGAAGGAAACCGACCAAAATGATAGCTGTGACGTGTAAATGTCCAAGTTCAATTCAATATGTGGATAGTCATGTGTCCAACAAAGCTATAATAGGGGATATATTTATCAAGTCATATTTCCACAATAAGCAAAACCAGAAACATTCAATGTTAGCACAATACACTGACATCCACCATCAAATTAACTCCATCTGTCAAGATACAGAGCCATAATGATCACTCACATCCCTTCTTTCCCCGGAATTTAGTTTCGACCAAAGCAACTATTAACATATGCACAAAATTTACATCTTCATACAGTTTACTTAATCAGGTCATCAAGACGTCGATCCATGATGAGAGAAACAGACTGCAAGAATGCTGCCTCACTTGTTCCTGGGAGCACACCCTCTTCAGCTTCTTCAACAATCTCCTCAATGATAGACTCCTTTTTTAGTGTTTCCCTACACATGATTCTTCCAATTGCAAAAGGTGTGAGCCCTCTCTCTGCACCTTTCTTCAGAAGCATGGTAGAGATACGAAGTACACGTGCACACACAAGGGATATGGTCCAGCCATGAAAATTCAGAAGCTCAATGTCTTTGTCGGCATCAAGTGAGTTTATGTAAGCAATTGTCTCAGCAGAGTAAGGTTGTTGTGCTTGAGGCCAGTAGAGCCAATCAAACGTACAATCTTCAAACTGCGTTAGAAAAGGCAAAATTAGAGGATAGCAGGGGGTAAATGAGAGTGGGACCACTAGCAACTACATACGGAATGTAGTACCACAAAGTGAGGTCGGGTAGAGTGTACGCAGATCAATACCCCCACCTTAGAGGTAGAGAGGCTATTTCTGGAACAGAACCACTACCAGAAAAGAAAAATCAGGGCACACAGAAGTTGTCTTGATTAATGCAATCACATTCCACAAACTGTCAGATCAGACAAGAACATGGGATGGAAGACTGAATCAACACCTACTGTACCGTGATCTAGAGTGAATGAGCAAGGTGATGCATACCAGGGAACACTCTCTTAACCTATTATCATGCTCTTCATACAACATATTCTGCTAAAACCTATCAGAGGAAACATATACATCACCACAG
Source organism: Datura stramonium (assembly GCA_018107945.1). Taxonomy (NCBI): domain Eukaryota; kingdom Viridiplantae; phylum Streptophyta; class Magnoliopsida; order Solanales; family Solanaceae; genus Datura; species Datura stramonium. The sequence goes on along the minus strand of JACEIK010000406.1, from coordinate 213,395 downwards.
AAGTCATAGAAAGGCCTGAGATAGACCCAGTAACGGGAATCAGAAGAGAATTTAATTAATACCCATATCACCTTTGGATAGATATTCAAAAGCCAGGACATTTACAACCTAAAATATATTCCAACTTACCAGATTTCAGTAAAAAAAAGTTTCACATATAGCAGAATATACCATCTAAAATTACTACGTGCTTCTATTTGGTAAATATAGGATGCTGAGTCGAGACACTTACATTTTCAGGCAAGCAGTAGCCATGATCAATTGGAATAAGCACAAGCTGACCATCCTTATCATCTTTCTGAACCAAAATGTTTCCAGCATGCCTATCTGCATTCGCCAACCTTATGTCCAGTACTGAAATCCTGTGGACATCATCAACAGGAAAAGCACGAGGACCAATATCCTCACAGCTTCCACAGTTTTTCATGAACATCTGCAGTGACCCAATCTTAAGACTCTTGGATGAATATTCACAACCTTCAGCATAATTGAAACCGGTATGGAGACACTTGACCATAACTGTGGGAGGAACCCCAGCAAATCCCTTCTCATCACTACAAGCTGAGCGAGGTCCCGACTTGGGATGATCCAAAATATATGCAGCAACCTCCCTAAATGCCCCCTCTCCTACACGTGTGCCCTTCTTCAACCCCTCACCATCTACGGACAATGGCAGCCCCCGGGGATTATTCACAGCCATAGGCTCCTCATCTATTGGTTTGAAAACAGAGGTATAATTCTGACCACATGAATCTAGCATGAAATAAGCACCCCCTGATCCCTCAGAAGACCTAATTGGTTGGTAACCCCTCGCTATCCCGGCGAAAGTGCTACCAATCAGCTGCTTAACCACTGGCGATAGTGTAATCTTAGGGTTAACAATCAACGGTTCCAAAATAAAACTTCTTGGAACAGTTTTGAGTGCAATAACCTGAAACTTCTCTTGGAGCTTCTCTACTGCATCAGCTCCATTCTCATCTGATGCTGATGCTACAACCGAAACTTCAAAATCTTTTTGCACAGCTTTAGTCTGTACCTTAGCTGATTTACGCACCAGCAAGTGAAGCACTGCATCGTTGCTTTTACAAATATCATCTATCAGCCTCTTATCTTCCAGTTCCTCACCATCGAGTATTAGTTCCTGTTCCCTAAGATCACGAAAACCTTTCTCCTTCTTTGCAATCTGCTGTTTCACATAACCAACATTTCTCTTTCTCTCGACATGGAACTCAAACTCCTGACCACACACAGTCCTAACAGTAATTGCTTGTAAATCAGACAGACGAAGAACCAAATGCAAAATGTTACCATCAGCGACCCCATAGTCCCTCATACAGGAATTGTTCCGAGCCAACTCCTTTCCATCAAAGACAAGCTTCTGCTTCTTCACAAAGAAACCTTTGGATGTTTGAATTCTAAATTTCACAGAAGCAATAGAGTCGCAATCCTTAACACGCAAGGGAATCACAGACCCACCCACGGTCAAAAAAATCAAGATTGAATCGTTCGACCAGGAACCATGTTGGCCTGACAAGCAGCTTGCTAAATTCAAATTATCCTCATACACAGGACTGAGTGCAACAGTAGCAATAGACATTGTTCCCTAAAAGGTAAAGGACTTCTTTCCCTGCAAATCAAATGTTACTCGTGAGAGTTAGGATATGACCAATAATCGTGAGCCATCATACTTGATTAACCAGTCAACAATTATAGAGCGACAATTAAATATACAATAGTTTAAAATGACCTTAGAAACTCACAAATTGCCGCTCAAATTAACAACTTAAACTACAGATTTAAACGAACATGCCCTCAATAGCCAAGAATTAGGAATAGCAAGAGTATAGACGTGGACAGTACATCAGCACCAGAACTAAGGTCCAAATCAGAACCATATCAGACATCAGCTCACCAGCTCTTAGCGATTTCTCGAACACCACAGTCATAACATCAACTGTTTATTCAAGCAACAAGGATTAAAAGAAAGAGGGTTTTGGGGTTTCAGCACGAAACAACACACTAGACACCCAAAAGAATGGACAACACGGTAGTAAAAGTATAAATTTCTTAGCAGAAATAAAATAATTTTCTTTCATCCAAAAATGTTGAGAATCTATTAAAAAAAAAAATTGGCCTTATGGTTGTTCATTTATATTTGCTGTTTTCTGATAAGGATGTATTTATTATGCAGTTTTCAGTTCCCCAGGTATTAATTGTGTTTATTAGAAACTCATTTGGATCCATGAGAAGGATTTCCTTTCTCTTCTTTTTTTTTTTGTTTTAATTTATGAAATAGGGTTTAGGGTCTATTGTATTTTGTCATGGCTTCTTTTACTTCCATTATTTCTTTTTCCGAACTGCTTTGAATTATTTTGCTTTTAGCCGAGAGTCTATCGGAATCAGCCTCTCTACCTCCCAAGGCAGCGATGAGGTGTATGTATACACTACCCACCCTGGACCGATTACACTGGGTATGTTGTTGTTGGTTTAGGATTTTGGTTTTAGGTCTAGACTTGGACATTAAATGGTGAAAGAAGGACTAGTTGGTGCGGTAAAATCATGAAATTTGTATCGATTTTTCTATCAGATTGCTGCTACTTCAGCTTTTATATTGAGAAGCATTGGTCTCTAACAAATCAACTATTGGTATAGAGTTCATTTTATAGTCAACCAAAGCAGATCTAAAAGCTCTCCTTTCCAATTTCGGATGGATGTTGAGATATTGATTTTATTGGCCTATGGTTCATTTATGACTCCCCATGGCTGCTATTTGGTTTCATTACTCTTTGTTACTGGACATTTGCTACATTTCTTTTTAATTGAGGAGAACTAGTTAATAGTTACTACAAAACAAATTTTGCTTATTAGATTAAGCACAAGATTAATTATCCCAAATGATCATGTTGATAATCAGTCAACAAAACCACAATTATACATCATTTTGAAAACCAAAACTTTAGAATTAAAAAATTGTTACTGAAATTGATAGCAGCAACTATAGATTTCAGACAGACACGCCATGACTAACCAAGAATTAGGCACAGCAGAGCAGAGACATGGAACTACAGGTAACTTTTAGCAAACCCTAAGGGGTCGTTTGGTATGAGGGATAAGGTATATAATAATCCCGAGATAAGATGTAGGATTATTTTATCCTGCATTTGATTAGGGGTACTAGTTAGTCCGCAGTTATTTATTCCACCATATTATAATGATGGAATTAGTTATCCCATATAAGTTATCCCATATATGTGATGAGATAACTAATCCCATGAGATATCCCAATTCTATGGGATAACTTTGTCTATCTCATCCCCATACCAAACAACCCCTAAGTGTAAGGAGTAAACCAACAAAAAAACTAAGGTTTAATTGAGACCCAATTCAGTCACCATCAGCTCAAAAACTCTTAAAGCAATTTTGGAAACCCCACCAAGAGAACATCAACTATTGTTCCAGCTGGGGTGGCAAATGGGCGGTATGGGTTGTATTTGGGCGGGTCAAAATGAGTCGTATCAATAGATGGGTCATTGCCAAACTTTGCCCAAAGATTATTAATTAGGCTGGGTCAAGATGGCTAAACCCGCCCGACTTGACCGAATTTATGTTCTTCTTTTAAGGAAACTTCTCATAATTTTCATAAGTATATATATCCTATAAGAAAATTTAACTTTGATAACCTGTACTTTAATTATTAAATTTTGTAACAAGAATAAAATTTACTAGACATAACAATATAGACATCAATAAACATTCTCAACAAACCCTTTTAATTCACGAGTTTTCTTAATGAATAGCACGGGTCGATTACCCCAAAATTCGTGAATTATTGTTACTTAGTAATTTTACATTTCTTTAAAAAGAGACCCTCAAGATTCGAAACGCTGACCTCCCCGTCAATAAAAATCAAACAAACCAACAGACCAGAGGCTCTTTGAAACTAATGTTGTGTTAATATTTTCCTTTTGAATTGATAGTGTATTAATAGGGTAATAACATAGAATATTTATGCTAACCGTGAAACTTCTTGAAAAATTTACTCTCGTCAATTAGTAGCATCATGATTAACATTTATGTTAGTGTTTATGATAGCATCCACGGTGGGCATACCTCCATTAAAGGTTGACCGATTTCAATTGAAAATCAAGAAGATGCTTAGCATGGAAAAAGTGTCCAAAAATGAGTCCAAGATGCTTATTGCAAAAGAAAAGCTCAAGAATGAGCCCAAAAATTAAGGAGAGGAGTGGAATAAGTGCCAAGTTTTTGCACAGATTGCTCCTATTTCAGGGTGATCTTTAATTTTTGCCCCTCAAATTGATGATCTTTAATTTTTACCCTTACTGCTCATTTGATGAAAAATTGTTGTCCAAAGTGCCCTTAATATTAAAAAAAGTAAATCGCCGAGCACAAGTTAACCCTGTAAAGCAAAGTTAAATGTTATCTAATTCGCAAGGCAAACCTTTACCCTTAATATTAAAAAAAGTAAATCACCGAGCACAAGTTAACCCTATAAAGCACAAGTTCATATTATCGGACTTATGCCTCAAGACACAAGTTATGCTAAGGCATAAGTTCAATATATGAACCTAAGTTGCTCGGACTCGGGTGTCGATACGAGTGCGAATCTATAGTCCGAATCCTTCATGATCTAAATTAAAGATTCGGAGATATGGATCTAGATACAGATACAAGTGCAGAAATTCGACTAAAAATAATTCAAATACCTAAAAATAGAGTTATATGTCAAAATTATAAAGTATTATGTGAAAGACTTACACGGTAATATGAGAATTTGATCAAGAGGAGAATCTTAGAGGTTATATAAGAAAGGACTGACATAGAAATTTCTATATACAAGATACTCCATTTTCTTTAATTTCACCTGAGAATTTGTTTTGATTACAAAAATCATTGTATCTGTTTCAAACTTCTATGTTTATTTTGGTCAAAGTAAACAAAATCGATTGACCAAATCCGGTAAAGATCTCATACCCATACCTACATCCACGTTGTGTGACACGGGTGCAGCACCGAAAGTGAAGAGTCTGAGCAACTTAGATATAAACTTCTTAAGACATAATGTTCTAAAACTGAACTTGTGCCTTGGGCACAAGTTCATGCCACTGAACTTCTACCCTGAGGCATAACCCGTGTAAACTTATGCCAGCACAACCAGAGTGAACATATGCCCTGAGGCACAACTTGAGTCAAAACTTATGTCTTGCAGTTTTTCTTGCCTTGTGAATTTTATTTTATTTTATTATGTTGTTTGGTATTTTCAATCATTTTATTATTACTTAAAGTGCCGAAGGACAAAAATTTTAAGACCACAAATTTGAGGGGCAAACTTTTTGACCACCCAAAATAAAAACATTTGTGCGAATAACCCATAAGTGCTACACATATTTTATGGTCCAAATCCAAGTCAAGAAGAGAAAAATTGGGATCACGTGGAGCCAAGAGGAGGGGCCCACATGAATCCGGAGTTGATTTGCATGCTAAAAAGAGGTGAAAATCAAAGCCCAAATGGGGCTGATTAGATGCTCAAAGAAGGCTGGAAATTCACCTCAAAAGTGCTCAAGTTTAGGCATGTGTTTTGGTGCTTACTTGATCAACTTTTTCATTATTTTGTTATGGAAGAAGTTCTGTATTATTTTTACATACTTTGCTAGTTTAACTTTAGTATTTATTATTGCTATAAAAGTCGGATTTGAATCCCATGCTATTTGGAATACAAAGGTGGATTTTGTTATTTTTGAGACAACATTATTATTATTTGAGAGTTTATCTGCTTTACCCCCTTGTGTATGGCTAATTGGGATTTATCTTACAACCTTATAAGAATAATTCTTTAAGAGGTAAGATTAGTTAGTAACTCGATATCTTTGGTTCTTATTTCATAATTAAAAAAGGTAATTAGTTTTATGCTAATTATTGTCTCTAATTTCTTCGAAATAGGGGTCTAGATCACCTTTTGATCTAAATTCTTGAATTGATTCTATTAGTATCATAATTAGTCTTGATTCACTAGTTTTGAATACTAAGATCAACTAGAATTCTTAGCACTTAATCTTGAAATTTGTGAAATTATCTTTAATTTTTGTATTTTCGCTCCGCATTATTTTCTTTTTTTTTATTCAAGTAACCCGATTCTTATCAGTCTATTTGACACCGTTTGTGAAAAATCCTACGTACTCCACTATTAATTAGGATGTGTATAATATGCATCTTTCAGTTCCCCACTATAAGTTGTGTTTATTAGAAACTCATTTGGATCTGTGGGAAGGATTCCCTTTTTCTTCTTCTTTTTAATTTATGAAACAGGATTTAGGGTTTTGATTTTAGGTCTAGATTTGGAAGTTCAATTGGTGAAAGAAGGACTAGTTGGTGCGCTAAAATCATGAAGTTTGTATCAGTTTGTCAATCACATTGCTGCTATTTCAACTTTTATATTAAGAAGCATCGCTCTCTAAACAAATCAACTGTTTGTATAGAGTTCATTTTGTAGACAACCAAAGCAGATCTCGGTTTTTTCTGGATGGATGTAGAGATACTGATTTTATTGGCTTATGGTTCATTTTATGAATCCCTTTGGCTGCTATATGGTTTCCAGTACTCTTTATTACTAGACATTTGCTTCATTTCTTTTATATTGGGAGAACTAGTTAATAGATTCCCGCAAATCAAAAGTTGCCATCAGATTAATCACAGGATTAATTATCCCAAACAATCATGTTGATAATCAGTCAACAAAACCACCATTACATATTATTTTGAAACTATAATTGTACAATTCAAAACTGCTACTAAAATTAGCAGCAGCAAACTATAGATTTCAAACAAATATGCCTTGAATAGCCGAGAATTAAGCACAGCAGAGCAGAGACATCGAACTACAGGTAAAAATCTTAGGCAAAACCCTAATTGTCAGCAGTAAACCTGCACTAAGGTTCAATTGAGACCCAATTCAGTCACTATCTGCTCACAAACTCTTAAAGCAATTTCCCGAAACCCGCTACGATAACATCAACAATTGTTCCAGCAAAGAGGACCAAAAACAAAAAGGGATTCTGGGGGTTTTAAGCAATGAAACGAAGATACACTAACTATAGCGAATAATGCGAACTTCTTACCAGAAAGAGAATAGAAATCAAAGCAAAAGGTTGAATCTTTCCGCATACGAATTAGAAGATTCTCCAGAATCTGAGCTTCCTTTATCCGAAATCCATAATGAATTTTGCCCTCATCAGCTTTGCTCCAAAGACTGATGATCCTTTCCCCCAACTGTAAATTTCCTCCTTTTCTCAGTAGAGAGGATTTTCCCTTACATAAAAGAGTAATGATACTTCGCTGAGGCCCCCCATGCATATATAGAAAAATGGAAGCTCCACACTCTCTCACCGCAAGAAACGGGGTTTATGTTTACACTTTAATATTCTAGAACTTACTAAGTACACTATTTTTTATTTGGGTGAAAATTTATTATAATTATAGATTATTGTTATTAATAATTTTTTACATTAATTGCATTAAAATATATTTATAAAGTTATCATTCTTTATTATCAGTATTAAAGATAGAATTTTTATAAAAAGTATTCGAAATAAATTCTCACGTTGCGTCATGAGAGTTCAATATGTAATATACATACATATAAATATTAAATTTAATCTTACATATATAGTGCACTTTCCCGATAAAAAAGGTTTGAATCTCTTTTGCCCTTCAAGTTTTAGCTCTTGTTTATTATTATTTGTATAACTAGACTATTGAGTTTTTTTAATTTTTTATTATAATATTAATTTTTTTATTTTGTTTATTTATTTTATTATAAATGTTACATTAATTTATAAACTAAATTAATATTTTTTACTTTTAATCTCAAAAATAATATTTTATAAAAAAATTAAAAAAATTAAAAAAATTAAAAAAATTAAAAAAATTAAAAAAATTAAAAAAATTAAAAAAATTAAAAAAATTAAAAATATTTTTAAATATTTCAATTTTTTAATTTTATAAATTAATTGAAATATGGAGAGAAAATATCTATCATTTAAAACTGAGGGAGGAGGGATGAGTCTAATTTTTAAATCAAAGTTTTTACTTTTGTTGGTAATTTTTATTTAATTGCTTATAAGTTGATTAATTAGAATTAGATACAGCCTGTAATATAAATTAGGTGCCACAGCTCAAAAGTTCAATTAGAAAAGCTATAAAGCAAACAAAAACTAAGAGATTATTTTACATTTTATCATATACCAAATGGATGAGTGCAAAATATCTTTAAGTTTTAATACTTAACAATAATTGAATGTTACTATATATTATTACTTTAATACGATATATATTTTGTACAAACGTTTAACGTGAATAAATGATTTAACACAAAAAATAATCCTTCCATTAAATAAAAGAATAATTTGATAATAACCTACAATATTGTATTTATTATTATTATTATTTTTAATAAATGTCTACAATTTAAAGCATAATTAAAATAAAACGATGGAGTAACTTTTTATGCTTTTTACCTTGTCAGCAGGGACTGTTAAAAAGGGGAGGTAAAAACAACAGAAACTTGGCTACCAAGATATGTTTGACATGGCAATTACGAAGGATGGCCAATTGTATTTTGCCAAGTCAGCAAAAATTTACATGTCCAATTACAGTCAATGATCTTTAGAAGCCGCCACATCATTTCCAAATCCTTAAAAAGATTGTGTGGGAAAAAGAAAAAAATTAAGTCCATGAATATATTCTTTCACCTAAAGAGGCAAACTAACTTTTTACACTTTTAGGTTTAGATGAACATGAGTCAACCGTTATAATGACGAGTTTATCTAAAAAATTTATAATTGTTATAATGAGGTGTTATTATATATTTATATTAGTATTTAATATTTAAATTTTGTTTAGCTATTATAAATAAAGTATATAAAAGTTTAGTTTAATAAAAATATATTTATTAATCAATTTAATCAAAAAAAAAATTAGAAAAAGTGTGGATATAAAAAAAAAAGGCAAACACTAGTAGCCTTTCCTTTTGAAGTTATGACCATAATTGGAGGGCGCTATTTTTATATAACTTTTTCTTTTAGATATTTGTACTTAATTTACTATGTATTATTCACTTGATTAACATTAAATATTTTAATATTTATTTTTATAAATAATATAATTTTTTTTATAAAATATTATTTCATAATATTTAGTATGTAATTTGTTATAGAGGGAAATTTTATAAGAGTATACTGCTATACTGAACAGTCATTGTTGTTATAGAAAAGTAAAATATAACATAAATACAGCGGTTTTATCTCTATAGTGACGACGTTTTTCGGAAATTTTATAGCGATATAATGAGGTGTTGTTATATATGTATATTGACATTTGATGTTTAGATCTCATTTCTTTTGTTATAAACAAAAATACGCAGATATCTAGTTTAATGAATTTGTGTACCAAGAAGAAGGAATATATTTGTTAGTGTTTCAACTATAAAAATAGAAGAGTATGAATATAAAAATAAAGTCTTTTGTGAAGTTACCACCATAACTAGTGTATCTTGTTTTAATATAATGGTTTCCTTTTTAGATATTAATACTGAAATTTACTATGTGCATAACATTAATGAGATTATCATAAATATTTTAATATTTATTTACATATACATACTTTTATAAAATATTATTGCACAATATTTGATAATGATTGTTATAGAGGGTAGTTTTTACAAAAGGCTAATGCTGCTACAATGAATGTCCACTATTGTTATAGGTAGAATATTATTATGGAGAAGTAAATTATAATATGAAAAGTCGTTAACTGTAATTGGTTCCGGATAAAATCAGTCAGTTATAATAAAATATTGTTATAACGAAATTTCACTGAATTTTCATTTGCAATTAACCCTTATAATTTCATTTCAAAACTCCAGTTAACACTTAAATATTATAATTAACTTTTAATACTCAATAAAATCATTAAAATAATATTTGATTTGTTAATATTAATATCAATCTTGAATATATTTATCTTTTTAGAAGAGAAAAATGTCACTAACCAAATATTATTTTTTTTCATAAAAAGGTACCTGAAAAATACTTTTAAGAAAATAAGTCATGTTTATGATTATAATTTGTATCGTTAGAATTTTATGAGATTTCCCAATTCCTTCAAAAGGACAAAGTTGCCCTCGATTTGCTACTCTTTCACTTTGCATAATTGCATCGATTTTCTTGAATCACAGATAATCTATTTAAAGCATACCAAATTAGTACCAATTAATCATTTCTTCTTATTATATATATCTATATAGGGCAATATTTATTGGATCACTAACTTTTTACATCAAATATATCAGCACTTTTTTCTTATGCTTCCTGATTTTTCTCTTCCGTATATTGTTTAAAATTTATCCTTAATGATACTTTCGGAATATAATGAAATATTTAGCACTATAAAATTAGAAGAATAATTTCAAAATGTTATACACATTTAGTTTAACATCACAGAATTTGAATTAAGACACATATAACCAAACTGATAATAGAATATGTTATTGCATCATTTAAATCGGCTCAGACTCCTATAGGAGACGGTAGTAGAGAATTTTCCGCAACGAGTGAAAGCCTGACAGCAACGGGGTAAAGCCCCATGCGCCCCTTCCCCTCTANCCTCCCCCTCCCCCCGAAAAAAAAAAAGGGAAAGGTAAGTGCAGTAATCACTGGCAGAGATGGTAAAAACCAAATTTCTCCCCAGCTGGTGGAGTGTTGTATTATTTTTGTACATCTGGTAAGCTTATGGTACATGGCAGCTATTACACAGATCAGTTACGCGAGACAACTTTTATTAGCCTGCCTACCTTTCTTCTAGTTTTACAGAGAATAGTACAATTTCTTCTATAATGATTGCTAGAACAATGACAAGGCCATTCACAAGTTCCTCTCAATGAATTCCCAAATTCTCTCCTCCATGTATATGCGATCTCTCAATCTCCTTGGCATGTGACGTTCATCTGGGAATATTAACAGCTCGTAAGTCTTTCTGGCTGCCACGAGTGCATTGATAAGCCTAGCAGTGTGTCTAAAATGCACATTTTCATCAATCATGCCATGCACGAGTAGAAGCTTCCCTTTGATCTTGTCTACATGGTGCATTACGGAGCTCTCTCGATAGCTTGATGGATTTTCAGATGGTAGGCCCATATACTTTTCTGTGTAAAATGTATCATATCCGTCCCATGATGTGACAGGGGCACCAGAAACAGCACACTTGAATACCTCAGGGAACCTTGCTAACGTCATGGCTGAGAGATACCCACCATAGCTCCATCCATATAATCCAATGTGGCCCTGTTTTGCAAGCCCTTGTTTCTGGAGCCACTCAGCTCCTGTCAGTTGATCTTCAGCGTCAACAAGGCCAAAGTTATGTTTGAGTGCACCCTCGAACATGAGTCCTCGTCGAGCAGTACCTCTATTATCCATCTGCAAAAAATTGTGTAGTTAAGTTCGGAATGTCTTTTCTTTATCTTACTTATTCTGTATTGTCTATGTTAGTCCTAAACGAATCCCTAAGAACAAATATAAACAATCTCCTTTAGTAAAAGCTACAGGAAACTCAATTTAGAAAAATACACAACAGACAAGGAGAATGGTCTCCACATAGAAGTCATGTTTGGAATCCGATTTTTGGGTCCTAACTACGGCCGAAGGAGGAGAGCAGCAATTTAAGGACAAAGAACCAGAGATGTTATAACAACAATCAGACTTCAACCTCTCTTGCATATGGCCAACTACAGCTGAAGAAATTAAGATAAAAATGCATATGGACAGATAAGAGAAGAGGAGCAAACCTTCCAGACTAAGATGCCTTTGCTTCTTAGATATTGAGCTCTCATGTCCACTGTGTTTGTCCACGAGTCACACACAAGCTGTACACCAGGACCACCATAGACTTCAATCATAGTTCTGTATGGAGGAGGTCCAAACTTCATTGGATCTGGTTTGTATAATGCCCCATACAAAGCAGTTCCATCTTTGGCCTGCATATAAATTATTTCTGGAGATTCAAGATTGGGTTTTTTGGATTGTGGAACACTGACCGGTTGATCAAATAAATGCATAATCAAGCTTCCATCGTGCAAGGAGCAGAGTGAAATTCTGGGAGGTGAGACCAAGGAATCATGGATATCTATGAATCTTTGCATTTGATGATCAAGCACAACTACATGTTTTCCACGCCCATTAGTCAATCTCAAAGGGGACTGCAATGAACTGTTAGCATCAGGGAAAAATTTAGCACAGTAAAGGTGAGATTCCATAGGCCCGTCCAAAGTTCCTGTGAAATATACAAGGCCAGTAACTTCATTTACACCAGAAACTTGTTCAACCATCCAATCACCTTGAGTTATTGGTCCCAAACAAACTCCATTGGCGTCATGAAGATACAAATGTTTGAACCCTGTTTTCTCGCTTGCCCAAATAAATGCACCATTAGGTCTGTTGAGTCCTTTGTCCAAAGGTACAAAACAATCGTGAAGATTGACCCATGTATCATGTTCTTCAACCAATAGTACATTCCTTTGCCCTGTCCTGATATCAAACTTAAGAATTTTCAGTTTGGATTGTGATCGATTCAAGACCTGTGCAGTCAGAATATTTCCATGCATCCAATTCACTCTGGCCAAATATTCCTCGTCCTCATTTGCTTTGTCCTTTTCACCACAAAGAAGATCCATCCATGTTATTTGACCTCCATTAGCTGGAACCACTCCCAGGCGAACTTTGACATTTGCCCCTCCGGCAAAAGGGTAAGCATGGTCTTCCTGTGCCTCAGGACCAATGGAACTTTTACCTTGATGCATAATTCTGAATAAAGGTATACCAGATGAATCAACCTGTGTGAATGCAATATATTTGCTGTCCAGTGACCACCAGTACCCATTTTTCCGTTCCATCTCCTCCTACAATCAGCAAAAATGAAATGTTTTCTGGCTAAGAGCAAGAAGATGACAATTGAAGCATCTTGCAACAAGCAAGCACTGCTGATCCTTAATACTAGAGCTCTAAAAGATACATTTGCTATTTGCAGGTCAAAATTTCACAACAGCAACTGAAAGTGCTGGAGAAGTAAATTAGTCAGAATTATCACAAAAAATAGTTGAAAGATTTATTTTAGACACCCCCTTCCTCCCCAATTAAAACTATATTCAAGAAATATAAAATACGACAAAAGGTCTTATTTTATACTTCTATGTCAAGTTGTCAACCATACCTGAACTTTGGAACAAAGCTTCCGAATTTTAACAAATAAGTTCGAAAACACTAGATCTGAACTAAAGGAAATAAGGATATCAACCATTTAAAATACTTTCTCCATTCACTTGACTATGTTTATGTTCATTCCCTCGGTCAGAAAATATAACTTTTTGAACAAGCATTATGGAGATATTCATAAATGTAGGTCTTAATGGTAATGGTATTTACTAAAACAGGTAAATGATGCAATGTCAATATCAATCTCAAACAGGCTAATTTTCCCTAAACAAATATCGATATCGATCTCACCTGAGCAATGTATTCAGCAAGACCATGTGTCTGCAGATGGGGAAAAAATGAAAGCAAAGAGGATTAGTATCAAACTAATTTAAAGAAAGCAGCATAAAACTAACCACAATAGCCAACACCATATGTATGGACGGTTTTCATCTCTAGAAGATGACTCTACAGAATAGAAGGATTCAGATACAAACTCTCGCCAACATAACTGTTAAATGATAATTTCTGTTAAAACAAGAGATGCTTATAGATACTCAATGATCCTTCCTCTTCACTGTATTCCTTTATTTTCTTTGTACCTTGACCATCCCACTTGTCTTTCTCCCTCACGCAATAACTTATGCTCTTGCTATAGCCTAATAGGTCTCTTTCTACAATCATCAGTATTAGATTAGTTAGAGTTATTACATATGTACAGATGTAATAGTTTATGTATTAATGTCCTACATTAGGTCAACATGCTGTACAATTGTAGATATTTGTCTTCACGCATTCTGCTCATCTTTCTCTTGTATTCTCCCAGTCACATCATTAATTCCACTCCACTTCGAAAGATAAAAGGTAGGGACAAACCAAAGAACAACTGGACAAGACAATTTTGCTGCTGACCAACACATAAATAAATTCTCACCTTCTATTTTGAAGATATGCTAATTGCTAAGAATAATATAAAAAAAATAATTAAGAAATAGGTCCGTCACTTGGATCCGTTCTTTCAACAAATAATTGACCACACAATAAAATTACAAAATTATCGGTGACCCCTATAATTTTCACTAGTAGATTGAGAGCGCAAGTGATAATAAAAATCCCTTTTCCGAAAGAATCATGATAGCGTCAAAGAGAAGTACAGAATAATATTTATATCTGATCAGGTCTTCTAAAATAAAGCTAAAAGAAATTACAACCAATGTGAAGGTTGGAAGATCACAAGAAGAGAGACAAATTAACTAGTGCAAGTTGTTGTTTCTCAATGTTTCTGGGAAACTTTGTGAGGGGCTAATAACAGTCCAACACCTCAAATGAAGAAAAGATTCCCTCCAGCATCTTTTAAACTATCCTTTTCCCTCACTATGCTATTAACATGTTAAAGGTATTTTTTTTTTTCCAATGACTGGAGTCTCGTCCCCACATTGAACTGTTTCTAATATGCTTTTCATTTTTTGATAACTAATTCCATTTTGGCCTGTCTGTAATTGTTAACAAATGAATTTTAGCTCCTTGAAATTGCAGCTCATGAATGCAGTGTTTTCCACTTTGATTTTTAAAACTTAGAGAAGATTTCAATGAAATTTATGGTGGTTCACCAAAACTAGTTAACTTGCGGGAGCAACATGCAGCAGCCAAGTATCGAGGTCAACAAGATGGACCAAATAAATGAATTACTGCACAGAGTTTCTACTTGAGCTACCAAATAATATGAAAAAAGGAGAGGATGAGCAAAGGCATAAATTAGCATATAAACTATGGCATATGATGCACATTACATGTGAAGAGCAATTAACTTCGTTAAGCACTCGGAGAAATAGATAAGACAGATATATCAGCAATAAGTATCTTGGACAAGTCCTTACTATAGCATTGCCATCGGCGCCTCTTGTTAACTGCTTAGATTCATGGTACAAAAGGTTTAACACATGCAACTCATTATCTCTCACATAGGCAAGCCGGGTACCATCAGGTGAAATATGTGGATCCAAAACTGGCGAGGAGGATGTACTTGCTATCTTAAGTTCTGGTTCTGCATTCTGATCCTTCAAGTATAACTGTTTTATACATAAAGTAAGAGTTGATTAGATTTAATAATTGGAGAAAAAAATTCGAAGAATCAGTTTGGACCCCCACAAAGATGATATGGCACAGATATATATAGGATTTCAGGTAAAGAACAGAAATTTTCATGAAAAGAAATTATTATGATTTTTTCCAAGCAGTCCCGAGAAAAATTTCTTTCTGCAGATGGAACAGAGTCGCAGAGAGTAAGAACTTGTTAATCAAACCTCAAATATTTGAGGACTACAAAGGCCAAAAGAAGGACGATACGTTAAGTAGACTACTATAGAAAGAAAAATCGCCACTATTTCAGATAAGACAGTTCTAGGTTTTCACAACTTAGATTTTTTTTACACCAAACGAAGACTTTTACCACTAAATGATTACTCCTATAAAGTACACGTCAGTAGTGAGGTTGTGCGTGTATATCTGTTTTTTCAATCAGGGGTTTGGCCCAGTTCAGAATACCCCAGCATTGTAAGGTTTTTGCAATAGACAAAAAATGAGAGAATTTCACAACTGGCAGACAGCAGCTTTTTGTCTTTAATTATCAATTGTATCAACAAGTAGTTCAGGAGATTATAGTTCAGTGGAACAATAAGGATTGCATTAAATAGAAAGTGAGCATTAAAACTTACATGAGAAAAGATAACTTACTCCAGCAGGTAGTGGTACCATAATGACCTTCCGTTTAGCGCTTGCCTTAACCCATTCATATCGTGTTACCCCTAAACCACGCTCCCTTGACCTTTCCCTTCTAAGCTTCTCTTCTGCAGATAAGTTATTCTCATCGAGTCCACCATCTGGTGGGCTGAAGAACAATTCGTGCCTTCCATTCTTGAGATCCAATACGAAAACCTTTCTACATAGAGTTTGGTTTGGACTTTGCAAATATGTAACTAAACTATCATCTGGACTAAAAGTTATAGAAGTTGGTGAACCGCAACCAGGCAGAGGGTACTGCACTATATCTTCAACAGGAAACAGGATACAATCCTCTAGAGGCTTTGCAACATTAGTATCAGTCCCTGGCATCTCACGTTGAAATGATCTTGAACGTTTCAAACAATTCCTTTTACTTGAATTTGTAGATTGCATTACAGATTAGGTCATCCAATATTGTACACTTCACACATTTATCCAATCAATCTCACAATTCTGCGTAAAACAGGATATCAATTTAATCTGATCCTACCAGTTCTTCGCCAAATTACTTCTCAAACGTTTCTATCTGTAATTGAAGAAATCAGCAGGTGCCCGGAATTGAATACTTCAATTAGTTTAATCCAGAGTACTAAAACAAGCAAATAGAAAACACCCACTAGTAATATAAACCCAGATTCTAAAACAAAAGCAAATAAAGTTGCAAGCTTTATAGACTACCACCAAACTCTTTACTTCAAGAATACACAAAGTTCATATTTTGATAAAACAGATTTTAGATCTTCAGATTAGCTTTTTGGCTGAAGACTTCTCATTTTTATTCCTTTCCTCTGTGCTAAACAATCAGCTAACAGGACAAAAAGTTTAGAGCAACTGACATTATTTGAAGTGTAGTAAGCCTACAGTGCTTTCTACAACTAAAAAAGACGCTGAAAAACAAAAGAAGAAGATAAAACACTAAATAGAGGAAACAAAGATTTACAAACCAATCAAGCAGCTAAAAAGATACTAATAAATCACAAAACAAACATACAAAAAATAAACTAGAGAGCAGGATCGATAAACCCAATCTGTAATATAAGTGAACAAAGAGATTGAATGAACATGCCTGAAAGTGAGAAACTGGAAATCCAATCTGACCCCCTTTAGATTCAATTCAATGGGCAAGATTCGGATTCATAAATTTTGCTTTTATTTCTGGGGAAAAAAAAATAGAATCGGAAATTGTTGGGTCCAAAACACGGTTGTTGGACTCTTCAGATTTCGAGGAAAACTTGAAATTGACAGGGCCAAAAAAAAAAAATCCTTTTATATAGAGACAATTAAGAGGAGAGTGGGCTAACGTGCGCGCGTTAGGCAAGTTTTTTCTTGTGGTGCATGATTGGGCTTTGTTGATGACAACATACAGTTGTCATTTATGAATAAGTTCTCAATTCCAACATCAAAGGCTGTGATATTACTATCCTTTAATTAGAAAATAAAAAATCGATCTAAGTTTTGACACTTTAAATACATTAACGAATAATGAAATTATCATTTTATGTATCGAGAATGATCTCAAATAGGAGAAATATCATACAAGCATGATATTATAAGTATGTGAAGGTTTGGAAATGAAAAACATGTCGAGTGACCTCAAGGGATTCAGGAAAATAATTTAAAAAATAAAATAACCAAAAAAGAAAGGTATATAATACATTTGAGATATTTAATTTATAGGAATTATTCTGATTTTTAAGAAATTTTAAGGGAGCACAAAAGGCTAGGATTTTTGAGATTATATATATGTGAAAGTTTGGAAGTGAGAAACATGTCGACTGAGATCAAGGAATTTATGAAAATAATTAAAAAATAAAATATCAAAAATAAAAAGGAGGTATAACACATTTGAGATATTCACACGAATTACTCTGAAGTCTGATCTTTAAGAAATTTCAAGGGAGCTGATCAGATTAGGGTTTTGAGAAAAGGAGATTATTTCATTATCTTATATTTAAATATATCTATGAATTAAGTATTTGAGATATAAACCGAAGTGAAAATCACCCGTTGATTTGAGTTTTACATTGATTTTAAATTGGGTGTTAATCAATTAGGGTTGTTGAAAGAAGAAGAGGGTGAATAGGAATGGGTTGGCATGCATAGATGAAATTGTTTTGAGTTTTTAACGATTTCAATAGATTTGATTACTTAATTGTTGAACAAACTAAAGTCGACAAGTCAAGAATTCACCTTAAATGAATAATTGAGCCTAAGTGTTAAATATTCGAATATCAGTCGAATATACTAGTTAGGAGTTGTTGATATTGATGAATACATGTTGTAATATGTATTGAGCATACACCGGATATGTTAAGTTAAGGTTAATCATTCTTCTTGAGGTGTTTTCTCAGCATGTGTACATGTAAAAAAAACCTATAACTAAATATGAGTTTGTGCTTGTGGGGAAAAATCGAGTGTGGGTTTCTCCAAATTTTATAAATTGATTGCATAATAGGTACCATTGATTTATAAACAACATATTGATACAAGAATTTGGCCTTGAAATTAATTATTGAAATGATACTTGAAATGAAATGATATAAGTATAAGAACTTGCATTATTGCTAAAAGCATGAAAAGTGATTTGAATGAGTATTTCAAATTCGTTTTGATAAAGCATTGCATTAAAGTGTTACACTCATTTCAAATTGTTGGTTTTAGTTATTATTTGAACATATATCTTTTTTTATAATAATTTTTTTT
>JACEIK010000406.1:130888-143706 GCA_018107945.1 Datura stramonium | reverse complement strand
ATAAATAGAATAATTATGCATAAGTGCAAAAAGTACAAATTATGATATGATCCAATTATGATGTTACAGAAAGCTTTCATTTTATAGCAACTTGATAAATCTAACAATATCCAATTTCACCAAATATTATACTCATGGATTGTAAAATAGAAACTCATTATTACATAAAGAAAATTATTATTAAGATATAACATAGAATGCACAATTAGAATAGTTAATATCATACTGTAAAAAAATATATTCAATGCTGCTAAAAAAGAAGAAGAAAAGAGAATTCATCTCACAAGTGCTTCAAGCCTTCAACTGGAAAGAAGTCTCAATTCTCAAAAAATAATTGCTGTAGCACGAAAAAAAATCTTGAAAAATATTTGATAATTATAAAAAAAAATATACACTTTCTTTTGATTTAATTATGAACTTGAGTTTAGAGGGTAAGATTTAGTTTAAGAGTTGGTGTAGAGTTTTTTTTTCATCTTTTTTATTGATATGGGATATTAATTCAATTATGAATATTATGGATAATTTTTATTTTATAGCAATTTGATGAATTTAACAATATCCAAATTTATCAAAATATTATGCTAATGAATTGAAAAATAGAAACTCAACTCATTACTACATAAAGAAAATTAGTATTAAGAAAAAATATAGAATGCACATTTAGAATATTTAATATTATACTGTAAAAAAAATATATTCAACGTTGTGAAAAAAGAAGAAGAAAAGAAAATTCATCTCACAAGTTCTTCAAGCCTTAAACTAGAAAGAAGTCTCAGTTCTCAAAAAATAATTCCTTGTAGCATGGAAAAAGATCTTGAAAAATATTTGTTATCTATTAAAAACTATATTTTATTTTGGTTTAATTCTAAACTTGAGTTTAGAGGATAAGATTTAATTTAAGAGTTGGTGTAGAGAGATAATATGAAGAAACCAAGTGATCTAACATGAGGGATGTAAAGTTTTTTTTTCTCATCTTTTTTACTGACACGAGACATTAATCTGTCCTTAGCTAGGGAATATTATCGGCATAACGTGAAAGAATCAAAGAGTGTTATTATTGTTTAACATAAAAATATGTAAAGGCGTGAAAAAGAGAAAAGAACCAAAATATTTAATATTTGTGAACTTTTTAACGTAAAGAAAGACGATAGAGCAAAAACGGGAGAAGAAAGAATCAGGAAGTCAAGACTATTTTTTTTAGAAATTGATGTAATCACAAGAAGTCAAAAAGTAACTGTTGTTGAAAATAAATTGAAACAACTATTTGAAAAATATATAGACTAAAAGTTGTAACTGTTCGAATTATGTTTACTTTTTCCAAAAGGTGCAACAAATAACTGACTGAGAAGGAAAAAAATCTAGAAAATTAGATAAATAGCAATTCTGGCCTAGGAGAGTACCACGTCACCAGGCTAAAGCCTTCAACTAGAAAGGAGCCTCAATCTCAAAGAATAATTTTTGTAGCACGAAAAAAAAATCTTGAAAATGTTTAAAGCAACTTGATGAATCTAACAATATCCAAATTCACCAAATATTATACTCATGGATTATAAAATAGAAACTCGTTACTACATAAAGAAAATTAGTATTAAGAAATAACACAGAATGCACAATTAGAATAGTTAATATCATTCTGTAAAAGAATATATTCAATGCTGTGAAAAAAGAAGAAGAAAAGAGAATTCATCTCACAAGTGCTTCAAGCCTTCAACTGGAAAGGAGCCTCAACTCTCAAAAAATAATTCCCGTAGCACGAAAAAAATCTTGAAAAATATTTGATATTTATAAAAAATTATATATATACACTTTCTTTTGGTTTAATTTTGAACTTGAGTTTAGAGGGTAAGATTTAGTTTAAGTGCTGGTGTAGAATTTTTTTTTCATCTTTTTAATGACATGGGATATCAAATCAATTATGAATATTACAGATAATTTTTATTTTATAGCAATTGATGAATCTAACAATATCCAAGTTTACCAAAATATTATACTAATGAATTGTAAAATAGAAACTCATTACTATATAAAGAAAATTAGTATTAAGAAAAAACATAGAATGCACATTTAGAATAGTTAATACTATACTTTAAAAAATATATATTCAACGCTATTAAAAAAAAAAAAGAAAAGAGAATTCATCTCACAAGTACTTCAATTCTTTACTGGAAAGAAGTTTCAGTTCTTAAAAAATAATTCTCTGTAGCATGAAAAAAGATCTTGAAAAATACTTGATATTTATTTAAAAAAATATTTTTTTTGGTTTAATTCTAAATTTGAGTTTAGAAGGTAATATTTAGTTTAAGAGTTGGTGTAGAGGGATAGTATGAAGAAAAAGAGNAGAGTTGGTGTAGAGGGATAGTATGAAGAAAAAGAGTGATCTAACATGAGAGATGTAATATTTTTTTTCTCATCTTTTTTATTGTCATGGAATATTAATTTGTACTTAGATAGGGAACATTACTGGTATAACGTGAAGGAATCAAAGAGTTTTGTCATCGTTTAATATAAAAATATGTAAAGACATGAAAAGAGAAAATAACCAAACTATTTAATGTTTGTGAACTTTTTAAAGTAAATAAAATGAGAAAATGAAAGAGGATAGAGCAAAAACGGTAGAAGAAAGAACCAGAAATCCAAGACTATTGTTTTAGGAATTGATGTAATCACAAGAAAGTCAAAAAGTAACTGGTATTGAAAATAAATTGATACAACAATTCAAAAAATATATAGACTAAAGTTGTAACTGTTCAAATTATGTTTATTTTTTTTCAAAAGTTGCAACAAATAACTGATTATGAAGGAATTTTTTTTTAGAAAATTAGATAAATAGCAATTCTGGCCTAGAAGAGTGTCACATCATCGAGCTGAAGGCCCTCTTTATATGTGTATATATATAGAGTAGTTAAATGACAATTTTGTATGTTATAGAGCTTTTTAATGTTGGGCGAAAAGTTCAATCAATATTCATAAGAACCTTCATCCTTTTAATATAACTAGCTTTGGTCACGTGCCAATAAGTACACAAAGTATAAAACATACAAATATATTTATAAATAGAAGTTAGTTGAAAAGTGAAAATTTCTGAAAAAGTAAGATTTGTCCTTTTTACCAATTTTAAAAAGGAAGAAGCTATAAAAAAATATATAGAGTATTACTTTTTCCGATCTCTATATAGAGAGCTTTATTATATTAATAGAAGAGGTCAAAATTAAATATAATTTTGCATTTAGACTATCATGACCCAAATGGACGTGATTGGCACCCACACTATCTGCTCTGGTGGGCGAACCAACGAATTTCCAACGAATTACTCAATCTCTACAACAAACATAAGTGAATCACAACAAAATGATAAGTAACGAAAGCTTTAATTAAAAGAAATAAAAATAACATGAATTTGTTTATAAAATCCCCAGAACCTGAAAGTCATTATATGAATGGACATCTACCTAACAACGTCTAGAGGAAAATATCAAAAGAGATCCAAAACAAAACAATGTTTGGGAAAGAAAAACATCTTCATCGGTGGAATCGAAGTAGCACATCAGAGTCCACTCACCTTCAACTAGCTCACTGCTGCTCTAGAGATGGGGTCGAGATGAACTCCCTATATCGAGGTCTGCACTCAGAGAAGAAGTGCAGGAGCAACATCAGTACAACACAAAGTATTGGTAGGCATTATCGGCCATTCTTAAATAATAACACCTATAAAGTGAAATAACAACATGCAAGTATCTAAAACACATGTTTATTAAATAATACTCATTCAAGATTCAATCAGTGTAGAGTGCTCAGCTGGCCCGCTTACTGAATTGGGCCTCATTACAGCGGTCACTTGACCGTTGCCATGGTCCCGCCATAGTGGTAAAGGTACCGTTGTAGCGGTACCGCCTTGGCAGTAATTTGACTTAACTGCACTTACAATTTCCTTTTAACTCTTATTCAATATTCTACTCATCACGACTATACAAGCTACTCATAGCCGTTAGTACAATAATCAATATACCTTAACTACATGGGATATACAATGGACTACTCACAACAGATTCCGCAACTTATCATGAACTTTTACGTGACTTTACATTTATTATCGAATCATCATAATCACATCAACATTACTAACACATAGACTATATAAAAAGGAATTCAATTCATTCAAGTTCTCACATTTCTGAGCCAATCTTATTTCTTTACACTCAATCACATATCGCAACAAGTGGTGATATGTTGGGCACACGCCTACGCCACATCACCATAATCATTGAAGAACTGATCATCATTGTACACACATGCCATAGGATCGTATTTCTGCCCTTTTAGTCATGACCTATAGGGGACTCTAGAAATTCATGTATTGTACTAGCATGGTACCTGCTCCCACTCATCTGCTCGTTCGGATGCTCCCTTCAGACACGATTCACTCAACCATAACCACTCTCCCTAATGCTTTTCTCGAGCACGAGTCACTCATTTCAGGATAAAATATATTATTCACTTTCATTCTCATATCTCGGTATTTTAACACTAAGTCAATTTATTTGGCCTTCGGGAGACCTCATTTACCTCCCTCAACTTGAATATTCAAACAATTCATGGATCACTTTCATACAATATGAAAGAACATGAACAACCTCTCAAACATCCAATTCCACATTACATAAGTAACGACATCATATCAGATTTATTCGATAATGAGATTATTACAACAAATAATATGCAGGGAGCAATACAACAAATTATCATTCCACACATATATATACCACTATATAAAGTCTAACTCATTCTAAACCATAACCTACCTCAATTGGAGGATTAGAATATCAATTACTCCACTGGAGCCTTGCCGTTCTTCAGTGCCTTGGAATGTTCAAAATCTACAACAATAATTACAAATAAATCTATTATTTACTCTTCAAATAAGGGTCTATGATATTAAGCTCCCCAATTCTACCTGGTGATACGATCTTCCTCGCTACCCACTAAGGAATTCATTTAGTTCTATTCCCATGGTGATCATTCCTAACCCGAGTCATGGAGTTCCCACTCCCCAGCCCCTTATCAGGACTTTTCTAGGGCTATAACATCACTTTATTAAATTGCTGTCTCCCTTACTCTCCCCTTATGCACATGCATTCATAATCCCCACAAAAATGCTCATTACTCCCTTCTATACCTAGGAATCAACACCTTCTAGTTCTCATTAAGCTGACCTAGTTTCACCATTCTAGGGTTCTTCAACTAGAAATTTCACTATTAGAGGCCTCCCTTTCGATTCAACGGGGTTAGAGAGTCAAAAGTAGAGAGATTAGACCGAAATTATTACCTTGGGGAAGGAGAATTTCTCTGCTCTTGAAAAATGGCCCTTAGTTCTTAACAGGTTGTGCTTTGAATAATGGGGTAAACCTTTGAAATTTTACTTAAAACTCACTTACTGACTCCCATCGTCTGCCATAATAGATTCACTATAACAATCAGGATACCACCATAGTGGATTCAAAGATTATTATCATGGTCCATTATGATGGGCCTTCGACCGTGGTAATGGTCTCGCTGTAGTGATTTTCCTCGTGTAGTAGTGGTCCCCCGGTAACTAGTAGCTCTCATTTCCTGCACACAGACTATTCCTTAACCTTAAGTTTTAACTAACACTTACCCAACATCTTCCCACCAACAACCTAGGCTAAAGAGGATATTTCAGACTTTTTCCTCCACCTTCCCACCAACAACCTAGGCTAAAGAGGATGTTCCGGACTTATTTCTCCTCGTAATGATGGATGGATTATTACATGAGATACCAATTAAAATACCGTTCATCCTTGAATGGCCTAAAAAGGTGAGAAAAGGGACATACCAGATTTTATAACCAACTGGGGGTATCTGTCCTGCATGTCGGCCTCGGTCTTCTAAGTGGTTTCTTCTATGGGACGATCTTTCCACTGAACCTTCACCATTGCTATCTTTTTCGACCCTAACTTATGGAATTCCCTATCTAATATAGCCACTGGCTCCTTCTCATAAGATAGGTTCTCATTAAGTAGCAGTAAATCCCATTGGATTATGTAAGACCCATCCCCATGGTATTTCTTCAACATGGAAATATGAAACATTGGATATATTCCTGACAGCCCTGACAGTAAAGCTAACTCGTAAACTACCTCCTCAGCATGCTGAAGAATCTTTAATGGTCCAATGTACCTTATGCTACATTTGCCCTGCTTCCCAAACCTCATTACTCTCTTCATGGGGCAAACATTTAGCAACACTTGCTCTCCCACCATGAACTCTATATCCCTCACCTTTTTATCTGCATATTGTATCTTCCTGCTTTGTGCAGCCACCAGTCGCTCCTGGATCACCCTAACATTTTTCAAGGACTCTTTAAGAAAGTCAGTACCCCAAGGGCTCACCTCAAATGCATCGAACCAACCGATTAGAGACCTGCATTTTCTCTCATCTAGAGCTTTGAATGGTACCATGCCAATGCTCGAGTAATAGCTATTATTGTAAGAAAATTCTGCCAGAGGAAAAAACTTATCCCAACAGCTACCAAAATCAATCACACAGGCCCGAAGCATGTTCTCTAACACTTGAATTGTCCTATCTAACTGCCTGTTTGTCTGCGGATGGAAGGCTGTACTCAAGTCCAACAGGGTACCTAGTTCAGCCTGCAATGTATCCTACCTGAGATGATCGAAACTGGCACCCCATGTAACATAATCACTTCTTTCACATATAATTTGGCCAGTCTCTCAGCATTGTAAGTCACTTGAATAGGTAAGAAGTGGGCAGACTTAGTCAATCTGTCAACAATGACCCAAATAGAGTCAAACTTCCCCAACATCTTCGGAAGGCCAACTACGAAATCCATCGCTATCTGCTCCCTTTCCACTCTGGGATGAGAATCCTCTAGAGTACTCTCCCGGGCTTCTGATGCTCATATTTCACTTGCTGACAGTTTAGGCACTAGGCAACATGCTCGACAATGTCCCCTCTTTATTCTGCCCTACCAATAATCTCATTTCAGGTCATGATACATTTTAGTAACCACATAATGGATAAAGTACCTCGAGTTGTAAGCTTCTGACAGAATAGTTTTGATCAACTCCCCAACCCGGGGAACACATTCATGCCCCTTTATCCTCGGAGTTCCTTTGTCATATATTGTCGCCTCCTTCGCTTCTCCTCGTAAGACCTAATCCCAAATCCTACTCAGCCTTGCATCCTCAAACTGCCTGGATCTCACCTCTTCTAGCAAGGACGACTTGTCCTCCATATTGGCTAATATCCTTCCTGTCTCTGCCAACATAAGTCTCACCATGATGTTCGCTAGTGTCTGAAATTTCCTGGCAATCGGGCGCGGGTAGCTTCCAAGAAAGCTAGACTACTCATGCTCACTGCTTTTCAGCTTAAGGCATCTGCCACCATATTTGCCTTCCCTGGATGATATAGAATCGTGATATTATAGTCCTTAAGCAGTTCCATCCATCTCCACTGCCTCAGATTAAGATCTTTCTGGGAGAACACATACTGCAAGTTGCGATAGTCTGTGAACACCTCACAACGGGCCCCGTACAAGTAATGTCTCCAAATTTTTAGGGTGAATTCCATGGCTGCCAGCTCTAGAACATGTGTAAGGTAGTTCTTCAGCTGTCCTTCTGCATTAACACAACACCCAACCTAGACTGTGAGGCATCATAATAGACTACAATGTCTTTACTTTCTACCGGCAGTGCCAAAATAGGTGCCGTGATTAGCAAGGTATTAAGCTTCTGAAAATCTCTTCACATTCCTCAGACCACTAGAAAGACACGTCTTTTTGGGTCAACCTTGTCAATACAGAGGCAATGGCTATAAATCCCTTAATAAATCGGCGGTAATAGTGGGCCAGCCCTACAAAACTCCGTACCTCTATCACTGTAGTAGGCCTAGCCCAGTTTCGGACCGCCTCCACCTTAACCCCTTTCTTGGAGACTACGTGCTCCAAAAAAGACATCGAATCCATCCAAAATTCACATTTGTTGAACTTTGGCATATAGTTGTTTCTCCTTCAGCAACCCCACCCCAACACAATTATTAGATGATTCTCAAGTTCCTGCTTAGTCTTGGAGTACACCAAAATATCATCAATGAAAACGATTACAAAGGAATTTAGATAGGGTTTAAAGATACCGTTCATCAAGCTCATAAACGTTGGTGGAGCATTAGTGAATTCTAATGACATAACTAGAAACTCATAATGCCAATACCTAGTCTAAAAAGCCGTCTTGGGTATATCCTCAGCATGAGTCTTTAGCTAATGATAGCCCGATCTCAAGCCAATCTTTGAGAACACTGCTGCCCCTATAACTGATCAAATAGGTCATCTATTCGGGAAAGAGGGTTTATTTTGAATGGACCATATTAAGCTGACGGTAATCAATGCACATTCGCATGCTACCATCTTTCTTTTTTTCATAAACAATACTAGGGCACCCCATGGAGAGACACTCAACCTAATAAATCCTTTTCTAAGTAATTTTTGCAACTGCTTCTTAAGTTTCCTCAACTCTGCTGGTGCCATCTTGTACGACAGCATGAAAATGGTTCGGGTCCCTAGCTCTAAATCTATGTAGAAGTTGATATCGCGATCTAGCGGCATGCCAGACAAATCTGTGAGAAATACTTCTAAGAACTCACAAACTACCAGGACCGATTCTATAGAGGAACCCTCTGAACTGGTATCTCGAATGTGGGCTAGATATG
Organism: Datura stramonium; assembly: GCA_018107945.1. NCBI lineage: Eukaryota > Viridiplantae > Streptophyta > Magnoliopsida > Solanales > Solanaceae > Datura > Datura stramonium. Next base: position 134,964 of record JACEIK010000406.1, on the reverse strand, counting down.
CTAAACACCCTCGCTCTATCAACTTCTGGGCACAAATATAAGAGATAAGCTTTTTAGGAGCAGGGCTACAGTTCCCTTTCCACTCCAACCTAGACAATCCTGGCATCGTAATTTTAACTGTCTTAGCATAACAATCCGAAATGGCATGTTAAGGAGACAACCAACTCATTCCGAAAATCATATCGAAGTCTACTATGTCTAAGATCACCAAGTCTACTCGCATGTCATAGCCCATAAAGTATACCAAACAAGCACCACAAACCCTATCCATAACCATAGAATCCCTACAAGAGTAGATACATGAATCAGAATATCAAGAGCATCAATGGCAAGGTCCAATTCCACAGCAAAGTAAGTAGATACATAGCAAAAGGTAGAATCAGGATCAAATAAAGCCGCAACCATTTTGTCACATACAAGAATCATACCAGTGATAACAACGTGTGAAGCCTTTGCCTTGGGTCGGTCAAGAAATGCATAGAAGTAGGCATGATTACCTGCCCGAGACCATCTAGAGGGCTGATAGCTGAAGGCCCACATTCAGACCCTTAACAAACCGCCTGATTCTTTCCTCTTTAGTGGGCAATAAGGGTAGGGTGCACCTGGACAACGAATCGAGCCTCATAGGCAGCAAGTGAAGAGATTCCCTGCTCGATGGTGGTGAACTCATTTTGCCTCCGATCTCGCAGAGTACGAGGCACATACTTCTCCAGGAAGGTGAAGTGGAATTGGGTCCAGGTCAGTGGTGGTGACACCGCCGGTCTGTACTGCACAAATTCTCTCCAGCAGAGCTTACCATCTCCTAGCAACTAAAAGGTGACGAATTCCACCCCATACTTCTCCACTGCCCCCATTTTATGGAGTCTCTTGTGGCAATTGATAATGAACTCATAATCATCCTCAGCCTCAGTGTTGTAGAAGGTGGTAGGCTTCATCTTTGTGAACCTCCAAAATAATCATGCTCCTCTTCAGTCATTATCTATTCTGCCACTGGCCTCGGAAACATCACAACTTCAGAGATATCATCTATACGGGGAGCCACACGGCTAGATACTATATCCCCGACTGCTACCCTGCGGGAGTCACTGATGCTGCCCCATCACCTACGAGGCTACTTAGAAGATTCAAGATCTGAGCCAGGACCTCGGAGGGTGCCAGAGTGACTACAACCTCTCCCTGTGTTGGGACCTCCACCTCCACTACCACTTTTTCCTAAAGCGCTAGAGGCACTACAAATGCTGACCTTTCCCAAACTAGAGTAGGAGCGCAGGCCCTTCCTCTGGTAATAGCAGGCCTCTTTCCGTGACCTCAGCCCCGTCCCCTGCCACCGAACTGCGGCTTCCCTTACTGGCTCAGGTGCTTCTTCTTGGATGTCGTCTGCATGTGTTTTCATCATTTGTGAGAGAAAGAAAAAAGAAAAGAATTGTCAGATACCAATTTGGATCACCAGATACCAATTGAAATCAAGTAATAGCACAAAAAAAAGAAAGAAGGGAGTTTTCCTAAAGTTCTATAGCCTCTCTAAGATAAGTAACAGACATCTCCGCACCGATCCGTGAGACTCTACTAGACTCGTCCTCGTACAATGAGATTAACAAACCTAGAGCTCTGATACCAACTTTTTTTACGACCTAAATGGACATGATTAGTACGTAAACTATCCCCTACGGTGGGAAAACCAACAAATTCCCAACTAATTACTCAATCTCTACAACAAACGTAAGTGAATCACAACAAAATGATAAGTAACGGAAGCTTTAATTTAAAAAATGAAAATAACATGAACTTATTTATAAAGTACCCAAAACCTAAAAGTCATTATACGAATAGACATCTACCTAACAGGTCTAGAGGAAAATAACTAATGAAATCCAAAACAAAACAATGTTGGAGAAAGAAAGGCATCTCCATTGGTGGAAGTGAAGAAGCACATCCGAGTTTGCTTACCTTCAACTAGCTCGCTGCTGCTCTAGAGATAGGGTTGAGATAAACTCCCTGGATCGAGGTCTACAGTTAGAAAAGAAGTGCAGATGCAGCATCAGTACAACAAAAAGTACTGATAGGCATCATCGACTTACCTTAAATAATAACACCTATAAATTGAAATAACAACATGCAAGTATCTAAAACACACATTCAAAAAATTATACTCATTCAAGAATCAATCTGTGTTGAGTGCTCAACTGGCCTGCTTATTGGATTAGGCCTCCCTGTAGTGGTCTCTTGACCGCTGCCATGGTCCCGCCACGACAGTAAAGGTACTGCTGCAGCGGTATTGCCTTGGTAGTAACTCGACTTAGATGCACTTATAGTTCCCTTTTAACTCTTTTTTAACATTCTACTCATCACGACCATACATGCTACTCATAGCCTTCAGTACAACAATCAATATATCGTAAACTACATGGAATATATAATGGATTGCTCACAACAAATTCCGCAATTCATCACAAACTTTTACGTCGCTTTATATTTAATATCAAATCATCGTAAACACATCATCATTGCTAACATATTGATTATATAGAAAGGAATTCAGTTTATTCAAGTTCTCACATTTCTGAACCAATCTTATTTCTTTACACTTAATCACATATCGTAACAAGTGGTGATATATCGAGCACACACCTTTGTCACGTCACAATAATCACTCAAGAACTGATCATCATCGTACACACATGCCATAGAGTCTTACTTCTGCCCTTCTGGTCATAACCTGCAGGGGACTCTAGAAATTCATTTACTGTACCGGCATGGTACACGCTCCCACTCATCTGCTCATCCGGATCCTCTCTTCGGACACAAGTCACTCAACCATAACTGCTCGCCCTGATGCTCCCCTTTGGCACGAGCTACTCATTTCAGGACAAGCATACATTATTCACTTTGATTCACATATCTCGGTATTTTACCACTAAGTCAATTTATTTGGCCTTCGGAAGGCCTCATCTTACCTCCCTCAACTTGAATATTCAAATAATTCATGGATCACTTTTAGATAATACGAAAGAATATGAACAACCTCGCAAACATCCAATTCCACAGTACATAAGTAATGACATCATATCAAATTCATTCAATAATGGAATTCAATAAGGGAATTATTACAACAAATAATTTTCAGACACCAATACAACACATTATCATTCCACATATATACATGCCATTATATAATGTCTAACTCCTTCTAAATTATAACCTGCCTCAATTGGAGGATTAGAATATCAATCACTCTGCTGGAGCCTTGCCTTTCCTCAGAGTCTCGGAAGGTTTGAAATCTACAACAACAATTACAGAGTAATATATTATTTACTCTTCAAATAAGGGTCTAGGATATGTAAGCTCCCCAATTCTACCCGGTAATACGGTCTCCCTCGCTACCCACTAAGGAATTCATTCAATTCTATTCCCATGGTGATCATTCCTAACCCGAGTCATAGAGTTCCCACTCCCCAGCCCCTCATCAGGACTTTTCTAGGGCTAAATTGCGGGTCTCCCTTACTCTTCCCTTATGCACATGCATTCATAATCCCCACAAAAATGCTCATTACTCCCTTCTATACCTAGGAATCAACACCTTCTAGTTCTCATTAAGCAGACCTAGTTTCACCATTCTAGGGTTCTTCAACTAGAAATTTCACTATTAGAGGTCTCCCTTTCGATTCAACGGGGTTAGAGAGTCAAAAGTAGAGAGATTAGACCGAAGTTATTACCTTGGGGAAGGAAAATTTCTCTGCTCTTGAAAAATGGCCCTTAGTTCTTAAAAGGTTGTGCTTTGAATAATGGGGTAAACCCCATGAAATCAGACTTAAAACTCACTTCCTGACTCCCGTCATCCATTGCAGTGGTCCGCTATAGCACTCAGGACGCCGCCATAGTGGATCCGATAATTATTATCCTGGTCTATTATGATGGGCCTTCGACCGTGGTAGCGGTCTCGCTGTAGCGATTTTTTACGCCCCGGTAACTAGTAGACCCCATTTCCTGCACACATATCATTCCTCATCCTCAAGTTTTAACTAACACTTACCCAATACCTTCCCACCAACAACCTAGGCTAAAGAGGGTGTCCCGAA
>JACEIK010000406.1:67534-83082 GCA_018107945.1 Datura stramonium | reverse complement strand
CCATAACACCAACCTCCCTGCCGCGCCACGCCTCTCAAGGCGCCAACAAGCCTGGCGCGCTGCATTGCCCAGTGCGCTGCTGGCTAACGCGTTCCATCCGACCCCTCTTCCAAGGCTTTTCTACATGCATCACACTCTCTTTATTCGTCACAAGTCCATGTGTACGCTTACTAATAGTTAACATTTATGGGGTGTAACAACCCGGCTCCCAGGTTCAGCCCCGTTCATAGTCAGTCTTCAGAGCTAGCATCTTACGTTGTTGGTGAGTTCTCATTCCCGGAGGAATAGACTTATTAAGACTTTCTCTATGTATTTCAGTTTCAGTTTGGTTGAGTTATTTGGGGTCTTGTCCCATCAACTCGTCATGTTTAGAGACTTTTCAGACATATTGATATATTCAACTTCAGATTGTGTATTCTGATGTTAAGTTAAATTTAGACTTCCTCTATGATTATCTTGTTGATTTATTCAGTTTTACTGATTGAGTTAGATGTATTCTTATGCCATGGGTCGACTTGGGGTCTCTTGGGGCTCCTTGTCCCGTGTTGTGATCCGGGCCTCTGTTTGGTTCGTGACAACTATTTATACAAATAATTAGAAAATTTTCCTAAATTAACAGAAAAACTACCGCCGACTTCACTTATGACCCGTACCATGATTGTATTGGTCGTACCTTCACTCGTACATTAGTTGGCTCTGCTGATTTTGGCTGAGTGTTGGAAACTAGTATGACTCATGCCATAAACCTATGAGTTGTACTATCTTGTCATGGTTTGAACCTGAGACTTCTGGTGTCCTCTGATTATTTCCATGAATGGATTGGTACGACTCATACCTTCATCCTACAGCTCCTAGTTGCTATTCATACCTTGAGTCTACCTTTCATCAATTCTTCTGGAGCTTACCACGGCTCCTTGGTATGGGTCGTAGGTAGATAACATGATTCGTGTTTGCTATCCATACCATGAGAATGACTTAGTGCAATTTCCTCTGAACTTTATCACGACTGCCTTGGTACTGCTCGTACCAAGTTTGTACGGCTCGTACCAAGAGTTGTAATTTGACTCTTTGGTTCAGCACATCTTCTGGACTTCTCCACAATTCTCAATATGGCTTGTATCAGGATGGCACGGCTCGTACTGAGGTCTTTACTTAGCCCTTTTTCTGCATTTTCACTACTTTTGCACATTTCAACTCCAACACCTAATTTCCATGAAAACAAAGTAAAAGTGCATCATATCCGTATAAACATATCTAAGTCCATTCTTATTTTCTTAGTTTTAAGCGTCGAAAGTGCTGTAAACTGATGTCGTCCAAGAGCAAGCAATCGCACATGGTCGTCAAGTAATATATGGTTGTTAAGTCCAGACATCGTACCCACAGGGACTTGCCAATTTAATCATTATAAGGTTGTACTTTGATTTGAATAATCTAAGAAACAAATAAATTGGAGATTGGTTTGAGAAAATTAAAATACTAAACTTCAAATGTAAAGACTAACTACAAACGAATGGAAGCTTAATTGTATTTCGATAATGATGAAAAACTAGGGAAATGACACTTGGTTGGTTTCAGGTTGAGTTTCCCAGACGTAATTAAACTAGCATGATTCTTCCTACGGTTGTTAGTTGCAAGTTACTATCCCATTTCTTTCCACTATCCCTAGCATCCAAGAACTATCTCATGAACCCTAACGCCTATATCCCTATGATTGCAGGAGAACATGAAATGACAATTATGCCTACTTGTATTTAAACTAAATGGAGTTGAAGGGTATATCCCTATCCTCAACAACAACTTCTATCCTATCACCAATGGTTCCAAGGGTCTTTGTATTTCTGTTCTGCATTTATTTTTAACCCTTTCAATTCCCTTTCCCAAGTTCAATCGAAAGTCAACAAATTACTTATAAGGTGATCAATCTCATAAATAATAAATTAAAACAAATAAATATAAACAACCATAGAGAAGAATCAAAACCCACTTTATACACTTTCAAACAATCAACCATCCACCAGGGCCACAACCCTAGATTATAAGTTTAGCCACTCATAGACAAGTGGAAAAATGAACAAGTAGTCATCATCATACAAAAATATGAAGTAACCAAGAGAAAACCTAGTTGTCGAACTTTGTCTTCCTTCCCAATGACTTACAAGCTGTCATGAAAAAAATATGGAAAAGAAAAAGAGAGGAGACTCCTCTTTGGTGTTTCTCTCCTCTTCCGAATGTCAAAAGTTGTCAACAGACTGATAAAAGATGTGTAACAAATGACCTAGTCCTCATCTTTATAGATGAGCCTACAAATGATGCTTCTTCCCTTCAAGACTTGGCTTAGAAATTAGCATTTTTTACCCCAGAATGGGCCTGGTGCGCTGCCCGTCCTATCTCACCACAGACTTGGTCAAATTTTTAGCAATTTTTAGCTCTAGAATAGGTCGACGCATCGCCCCAGCCATAGCACCAACCTGAGATTTTTTTTCTCAGAAGTTTAATAGATGGTGAGGGGTGCCAGCCATAGCACCAAACCCGTCAGAATCTCAAATCTTCATCTCCTGTATTATTTTGAGCTCCTTTTACTTAGTTTCCTACTCAAATCAACTAAAATTGCTCGTTAGAACATAAAACAAACACATATATGAGTTTAAGCATAAATTAAGGATTATAAACACAAAACATGATCAAATATGGGTAAAAACATGAAAAACGGGCATGAAAACATGCCTAACATCACCACCCCATACTTAAACCATTATTCATCCTCAAACAATCCTTAAAACACACCTAAAATCATGTTTCACCATCACCCTTGACACCTCTATCAACTCATACTCAACCAACTAGCATGGAGCAAATATAGAGTGGTTTACCATTATACAACTATTCTCAACAAAGCACATTGAAAAATTTCACAATCAAGAACATATAACCTCTATAAATGACTCATCTTTTCATCACAAGGGGACAACATGATTAAGTGTGACACATGAAACAAGTAGTACACCAAATTTGACCTCTTGTGCCCCTCATTTTTAGTGATGTTCCTCTTTCATCTTTATCAATACAAGACATGGAACATGATAAGTAAGGCGCATTCACTCTCACAAATGATGTAATTCACATATGTAATATACCATAGGCTTGCCGTCATGTACGTTTAGACTACCTAATTGTTTCAAGAGATTAAGATCACAAGGACTTTCTTGGTTGTAATGTCAGCTAAGGGACGGGTAGGATTGATATTTCATTTAATAGTGACTACCACTCTAAGCACTTTTAAGACATATTTCACTTTACTTGTCCACCATTTCTTTCCTTTGCTTTTTCACCTTTCCTCTACTCACTCTTGTCTTGTCTTTTTATTCCGCATTTTTTCATTAGTTGGTTGCTAGTTTTCTAATCATAGAATAGCTAAAGATTTTGCAATTAAAGCTCTCTTTCAATTCCCTAGAAGAAAGTAGGCAACATAATTTTTTATGGGAACCCCTTCCCTCACTTTTCTTTCCTAACCACCATTTTTTTTCTTTTCCCCTTAATATTATATTTCGGTGGTCCTTAATTTCAAGTCTCAAAGTGCTTAAGACTAATTTGGATCAATAAGTCTGAGGTCTCACAACAAGAGGGGTTAAGTGTCTATTGAGGCTAAGAAAGGATATGGCTTTTAGGCTCAAAAGGGGTTAACTAGGGAGAATGATTAGGAAGGTAAAATAACTATAGGGAAAAATTGGCTTTTCAAAGAAATTCCTTGATCATCTATCAGCTCCCTACCAGCTAGTTATCCTATATACATTGAGGCAAGTTCTAGATGCCACAAAGCAATTCATCTCACCTCTCATGGCAACAAGAATCTAATCAGGTTCTACAACTACATATTCACACAACTATATTGAATGACAAGTCAAATTCATAATTAAGACCTAAAGGTATGTTGAGTCAAGTTAAAGAGATATGTGTGTCTCTCATGGATCCTCACTCATGCAATCAAGATGACCACTCTATTTACTTTAGCATAGCAGCTAAGCAGAATATCAACAAGCATACAAGTGGATGATCAACGACTCAATCCTAAAAAATAAAAATATGATGAAACTTCCCTTAAGATGGTCTTTATCCATATATCATAGGAAAATGTCATTACTCTACGACGACACACACACAAAAAAAATTACCCGGTTCAAAGGGCTCCCTTCGGAAGAGAATCGAGGCCATAAGAAAAATCGAAGGGTGGGTGAGACATGCTATTTTCCAAAAATTATTTCAAACAACACATGTTGACATACTCACCCTATACTATAATGACTCAAACCAAAAGAAACAAAAAAATTTAAAAATTTCCCTAAAACAAATAAAATCAAACATAACATAGTCAAGATGAACATACAAAGTCAAACATCCAAAGCATCTAAGTAGTCAACATCATCATACTATCTATTACAGACCAAGACTTACTAATCATCAAGATACTGCTATTAGGAATATAAAAATGCTATCACCTACAACTATAACAATTAAAGAACAACAGGAGTTTAACTTTCCTCCACCCCACACTTAAAAAGATGCACTGTCCTCAATGTATACACAATCATATTATAAGGGAGAAAAAAGAAACTTCCTGGTCGCTAAGCATCATCCCGCATGAAAACCTATAGCAACATCCTCCTTCTCCATGTCTAAATCATCAACACCATCAGTCAGGACAGTAGCCTCATCATCATCAATCAGCTCCTCAAAAGCTGGTCCGACTCTGCACAACAACATGGCACTCTCTTTGAGCGGGTACCGTGCCTCTAAAGTCGATATCTCCTCTACAATGGCTGGTCATCCTCCTATATTCAGTTGTAGATCATCCCAAACATACGACCCTGCCAACTCTCATCTTGTGCCTGCTGATCAGCTATAGTATGAGAGGGGCCTGCGAAAAGGGAAATCTCCTTTACCTTGGTGACGTCTATCATCTCTCCAGCCAAGTGTCCTACCAAAGGTAAAATGAGGTTTGCATCCTCCTCCTCAATACCTACCTCTCTCAAGTACATGGTCAGGAGACTGCCGTGAGAATATTTCCATCTATAGTTTTCTCGTGTTCTCCTCATACTGTGGAGAATCGCAACACCAAAATTAACCGGTATCCCCTTCATCAGCATGTACACTAAAATAATCCGCTCGTAGGCCATCTCTGTCAAATGTGTCCCAGGGATAAAAACAACACATACCAGCTTCACCCACACCTTTGCCTCCCTATTCAAATATGCAAATGCAAGTGTGGAATGGGTGCCATTTTGGTACCTCGCCCACCGGGTGGATGAGTGCTCCCCACACAAAGTGTGGCAGATGTCTCTGCATGGAGGCTTTTCCAACAATATGAAATATTGCAAAGGGTCTACTGCAAGTGTCTCTAAAAAAATTGAACCTCTTGGCCGTGAATCGCACCACCTGTCCTCTAAGCTTGACCTTCGTACTCTTTTTGAATGAGGTGTCCTAGTTTGCATAAAATATCCTCACCAAAGTGAGGTTGCACCTCTCTAGCTCATTGAAGATATAGCCGGCTCCCAACTCACGTATCTTTTCCCAAATAGCCGGGAACTCCAATACCAAATGATCTTCATCTATCCAGTTCTCAGGGCATACTTGGATTCTTTTTAAGTGTTGAACCAAGTAAACCCATGAGGCTCAACTACTTTTTTTCCAAATCTCCTTGCGGGGCTTGCTTTGGGAGCCGAGGAACTAGAATCCGTCTTCCTTGGTCTACCCGTCTTTCGGCTTTTCTCGGCTACATTCACCTCCTTTCCTTTTGATGTCATTGAACCTATAAAGAAGAGAGATAAAAAAAACTTTACAACATTAGTTTGTGAACCAAATGGCTAACTAATTAAGTGTGGAAAATGCAAAATTCACCCCACACTTAATTTGCTAGCGCATATGTGAGAATTTTTCAAATAGGATACACAAGACTTTCCCATCATCATCCAATCTCATCAATCTACTTTTAATTCACTAACTCATACTACACTAAGTTCATGAATTTTTCTTTCTTTTTAACTGTTCTCTAGCTTTTATCTTTTAATCAAGAATGCACAATTTAAGTTATCCCTCTCACTTTCCTTCTCTAATTCCCAATTCAAGTGATTTCATGTAATGGAGTAACATCATCCAATTCAATCAACCAACCATAAATAATTGACTACCATTCACATGAATTAATCGAGAAATTCACTAATTCAAGCAATTATCACATTTAAGAATTCCAAGCTTCATGTACTTTCTCTCTCTACAATCAATATACCTATCCACCAACATTCAAGAATTCAATTTACCTACCCATTCATTCCCACAAGTTCAAATCAATATATTCAACAAAGAATCAAGTTACCCATAAAAGATGTCATACAATTATCGAATAATGTAAGACTTTAAGCTCATAAAACCCAAAATATGAAGTTCAAGCTTTTCACCAATAATGGTGATTTTTGGGTTCTAAATCTTGGGGGAAAAGGGTGTGGGAGAATGCTTGCACCATTAATCAACTAAGAGAGAAGAAATATACTTACTTGAGTTGAAGATGAGAGCTTCACCAGCTTGTTGGAGAAGACAACAATGGAGGGGAGAGGAGATGGGAGAGTTACAACTTTAGGGAGAGGGAGAGTGAAAATTTTTGCTTTTTTGTTTTTTTTCAACTTTTTGAGAGAAAAAGGATGATTGGGAATTTAAACAAAAGGTGGGGCATGACTTTTATGTAATTTTAAGGTATTTTGAGTCAATGTTGTCTCAATTTGACCAAAACTTTTCAACCATTTTCCCCTTGGTGTGCCGCCCCTCCCATCTCACCACAGGCTTATAAATTTTTTTCCTTCTGGAGATAGGGATTGGCACGGCGCGCCACCCATAGCCTCACCTGAGATTTTTTTCTTCTAGGATTTAACTCCTGGCATCCATGCCAAGTGTCTCATCCCAGACTTACACTTTTTAGCTCAATGTCTCAGCTTATTCTTGCCTCTTATGCACTGTTCATCTCTATAAAACAAATAATAAAACTTACAAAATGTTAAAAAGAATGGATGGGTTGCCTCCCAACAAGCACCTTATTTAACGTTGTGGCATGACTATGGTCCTTGTCACTCCTTCATTCGAGTGGACTTATGGCCATACCACAAATCTGAATATCTATCATGCAATATTTGCTGCTCCATCAACTGATTACACCCTCCAGGTTCTCCCACCGATTTCATTTTGAAGTGCTCATAATGAGGTGGCATTCGTGCTGCTCTGAACACTTCGAACACTGCCTCCTGACTATCTACTTTCATAGACATCTTGCCCGACTGAACATGTATAACTACGTCGGTGGTGGCTCAAAATCCTCTACCCAGAATGAGGGGAACTACTGCATCTGCTTCATAGTCCAAGATTATAAAGTCCACCAGTAGGATGAAAGGTCCTACCTTAATCAAGACATCTTCAATGATTCCTTTAGGATAGGCTAGAGACCGATCTGCAAGATGCAACGTCACTGTGGTAGGACGTGGTTAACCTAATCCCAATGTTCTTAAATAGGGATACATGCATTAAATTTATGCTCTGTCACGACCTGATCATAGGCCCAGATCGAGACACGAGACAAGGAGCCCCGAGAGACTCCAAGTCGACCCATGGCATGAACATACATCTAACTCAATCAAATAAAGCGGAAGACTTAACATAATAAACATAGCTGAAGTATAATCATAACATAACATCGGAATCAGAATTCACTTCATACATGACAAGATGATTACTACATATAGTCTGAAAGCCTCTAACATATCTGATGGGTTGATGGGACAACACCCCAACTAACCTGACAAGTCTGAAAACTGAAAATGCAAAGATATCACCACTGAAACTGAGTGCTAACTCCGGAAACTAGCTAGTGACGGGGTTGAGTCTGAAGATCGAAGCCTGTATCATAAAATGATACAACATAAAGTATGCGATCAGTACGTGGAATATACCGAGTATGCAAGGTAAGTAAAACCTCTTAATTAAATAAAACCATTTAAAACACGCATAATATAAAACATAATAAAGACAAAAATCTAAGAGTAGGGCTTGCATGCTATTTTATGAAATCATGATCTGAACGTAACTGAACATCATAAATGAATCGAATGACCCAAAGCTGAAATCTGATAATCGTAAGTAAAACTGTACATTGGGTCAAGCCTACTTTAGAACACACACACACACACACACATATATATATNCGACATTACCACGATAGAGCTTACGTGGTCCCGACTATCACACTCAAGTGGGCAGAGCCGTCTAAAGCCTTGCCAGGGCTAAAGACACTACCATGATATCAATATCAAGCTAAATGCACCTTGGGGAAGGGGAAAGCTCACAAAGGAGTTCCCAAATAATTTGATCATAACTATGTTGGCGCGTAGTTTTGAGGCATAGGATTGACTGACCCTTAGCATACTTGGTGCTAGACACTACTCCCAAAAACATGCATATTCTCTCCATTATTTTTCAACGAAGCTGACCATCGTCTAGTGACGAAGATGAATAATTATGTACATATAAAATCTAAAATCATACATGAGGAGCCTTGGCTCAAACCATACCACAAGCTGAACATAATTGGGAGTCTATACTCCAAAACCATGTGGTAAGCTAATTGACTTGAAATCATAAATCATACTTGAACATATGGACTTTCCCAATACTTAAACATGCTTTAAAATACTTGATTCACTTGAGATCATGATCCTAGACATGGGTAACTTGAAAAAATGCTTGTTATCATACATATCTCATCATACATGAACATACATCATAAATCTCAACTTTCATGAACTTCTTATGGATTAGCATTATAATTTATAAAACTTGAAAACATGATTTATAATTGAAACATTGTAAAAATTGCCCATGAATCATAATTCAATAATAGAAACATACTTAGATCATACCATGGTAGAAAATTAGGAAATTCATGCATTGAGTTAAAACCCTATAGGATCAACAAATAGATTTTCATGAATTAGAGAGGGATTGGGAATGGGTGTGGATAAATTCACCCATTCATAACCCTACATACCTGAGGAGAACTGATTCTACCACTCCCTTGATTGCCAAAATAAGTTTGATGAAGAACTTTGAAGTACTAACCTTTATCACCCTCTCACACTTCTAAACTTGCATGCATGAATTAGGAATAACTTAGAATGAACTTCCCACTCTTAAAATTCACTATTCAGATCTTAAAACAACATAGTTTAGGCCTTAGGATCATAGATATTATGGAAAAGCCCTTAATAAAATCGCAGGGAAAAACTGACTGCCAGTCCCCATGAGCAACTGGACGAGTTGTTGCCACAGACCACGACTCGTGGTCTCCTGTCATCGATTGCACTACCAAAATTTCACCTAGGGCTCATCACGAGGAAGTACACGAGTCATTACTGGTGACCACGACTCGTAATCATCACTCATGGTCTTCACTGCCAAATGTCCTCTTCCTTCACCTCATCCTTGGCCACGACTGACTCAACGAGTCGTGGTGCTGACCACGACTGGCTCAACGAGTCGTGGTGCTGACCACGACTCGTGGTCATGTCAAGGGTCACCCAAAACTCTAAAATTTCCAACTTAAGTCTAGAACCTCACCACAAGTCACTTCACGACTCTTGGTCTACCCCACGGGTCACAGGATGACTCGTTCTGTGAGCTGGTGCAGAAAATCCTATTTTCTCCATTTCAACTACCGAGTCTGATCTTAAGGCTTTTCGGGTATAATAATATCTCCCCCTTGGGAACATTCATCCTCATATATTGAAAATCATATATAAAAGTAGATAAATGCAATCATCATACTCAAATACTTATTATATAAGCTGTAAACTGACGGATTGAGTACCTCCGAACTGAACTACATGACTGAACTGAATTCCTGAATTATACATACATACTTTGACATAAAAGAAACTGGGGCACACGAACTGAACATGAAATTGAATAGAGTAGTAAGGGGAACTGATACCTCAAGATAAAATTGAGCCGGTAGGGAATAGATGTAGGTATTTAACCATCATATCTGCTTCGACTTCCCATGTAGCTCCCTCAACATGCTGATTCCTCCATAAAAGCTTGACTAAAGCTACTTTCTTGTTCCTTAGCCTTCGAACCTGATGATCCAGTATTTCCACCGGAACCTCTTCATAACTAAGGCTGTCTTTCACATCGACACTGTCCACCGGAGCAACTAGAGCTGGATCACCCAAACACTTCTTTAGGAGTGATACATGGAAAATTTGATGGACTGAAGCTAATTCTAAGGAAAACTCCAATTCATTTTCTACCTTTCCAACTCATTTCACAATCCAGTATGGGCCAACATAACGAGGATTGAGTTTTCCTTTCTTTTCGAACCTCATCACTCCTTTCATGGGAGACACATTCAAAACACCCAATCATCCACTTTGAACTCAAGTTCTTTCCTCCTCACATCCGCATAGGACTTTTGACGACTTTGAGTTGTTTTCAACCTGTCCTGTATGATTTGAACTTTCTCCATGGCCTCATAGATAGAATCTAGCCCTATTATAGCAGCTTCACCGACTTCAAACCAACCAACAGGCGATCTACATCTCCGCCCACAAAGAGCCTCAAATGGAGCCATCTAAATGCTGGAATGGTAGCTGTTATTGTATGCAAACTCAACAAAAGGAAAATGGTAATCTTAACTACCATTGAAGTCAATCACACATGCTCTTAACATGTTCTCGAGAGTTTGAATGTCCGCTCCGCTTGACCATCCATTTGCGGGTGAAATGTTGTACTGAGCTTGACCTGAGTACCAAGTCCTTTTTGAAACGATCTCCAGAACTGAGAGGTAAACTAAGTACGTTTGTCTGATATGATGGACACGGGAACTCCATGTAACCGAACTAGCTCTTGGATGTATAGTTTGGCATAATCCTCCGCTGAATCAATGGTTTTGACTAGTAGAAAATGAACGGCTTTGGTCAACCTGTCCACAACCACCCAAATGGAGTCATATTGTCGATGAGTGTGAGGCAACCCTGTGATGAAGTCCATATTAATTTCCTGCCACTTTCAAGTAGGGATCCTGATCTATTGAAGCACACCTCCCGGTCTTTGGTGCTCAACCTTCACTTGTTGATAATTTGGATACTTAGCAAAAAATTCTGCAATGTCTTTCTTCATGCCATTCCACCAATAGACTTCCCATAGGTCACGATAATCTTGGTGGCACCTGTATGTATCAAATATCTAGAACCGTGAGCCTCATCCAACATCTGATTTCTCAAATCATCAATGTATGGGACACACATGCGACCCTGATATCGAAGCACACCATCTCCCCCTTTGGAGAAGACCTCTACCTTTTGATTCTGAACGGCTTCCTTTAACTTTACCAAGATGGGGTCCTCGTCTTGTCTAGCTTTCACATCAGTCACCAAGGATGATTCTAACCTGTTCTAAACTATAACACCGCCATCAGTCGAGCCAACCAAATGAACTCCCAACCTTTTAAGTCGATACACATCCTTCACAAGCTCCTTCCTCCCCTCCTCTACATGGGACACACTCTTCATAGTGAGTCTACTAAGTGCATCTGCTACAACATTGGCCTTAGCCGGGTGGTAAAGGAAACTGATGTCATAATCCTTGAGTAGCTCCAACCACCTCCTTAGGCGTAGGTTTAGATCCTTCTGGGTAAACACATATTGTAGGCTCATGTGGTCTGTAAACACATCTACATGGACCCGATACAAATAGTGTCTCCAAATCTTCAATGAAAATACCATCACCGCCAATTCAAGATCATAAGTTAGGTAATTCCTTTCATGCACCTTTAGCTGCCTGGAAGCATATGCTATAACTTTGCAGTGTTGCATCAGTAGACAACCAAGATCGATCCTAAAAGTATCGTAATACACCACAAATCCATCAATACCCTTGGGTAGGGTTAACACCGGTGCTGAGGTGAGTCGGGTCTTCAACTCCGGAAAGCTCCTCTCACAAGCCTCCGACCATTGAAACTTCACTTTCTTTTGGGTCAATTTGGTCAATGGCACTGCAATAGATAAAAAACCCTCAACAAACCTCTGGTAATACCCGATAAACTAAAGAAACTCTTGATGCTTGAAGGATTCACTAGTCTAGGCAAATTCTTCACCGCTTCTATTTTCTAAGAGTCCACCTTTATGCCCTCACTTGACACCACATGGACCAAAACTATCACAGAGTTCAATCAAAACTCGCACTTGCTAAATTTAGCATATAATTGGCGATCCTTGAGAGTCTATAGTACCACCCTCAGATGAGCGACATGCTCCTCTTCGCTCCGAGAGTATATCAGGATGTCATCGACAAAACACTATCATGAACATGTCCAAGTATGTCTTGAACACCCTGTTCATCAAATCCATAAAAGCTGCAGGAGCATTCGTTAGTCCAAAAGACATAACTACAAACTCGTAATGACCATAACACATCTTGAAGGATATCTTCGGGATGTCACTCTCCCGAACGCTGAGCTAATGGTATTCGGATCTGAGATCTATCTTCGAAAAGCACTTGGCACCCTGAAGCTAGTCAAACAAATCATTAATCTGAGGAAGAGGATACCTCTTCTTGATGGTGACCTTGTTCAATTGTTGATAATCAATACAAACACAAAGAGAACCATCCTTCTTTTGGACAAAGAGAACTGGTGCACCCCTTGGGGATTTGCTCGGTCTGATGAATCCCTTATCTATAAGGTCTTTCAACTGATCCTTCAACTCCTTTAGCTCGGCTGCCATTCTATAAGGAGGAATAGATATAGGTTGCGTTTTGGGAAGAAGGTCAATACCAAAATCAATCTCTAGCTCAGGAGGGATTCCCGGTAAATCATCTGGGAAGACCTCTAGATACTCACATACTACTGGGACTGACTGGATAGTCGGGGTCTCAGGCGTAGCATCCTTAATACTAACTAAATGGTACACACAAACGTTATAGATCATCTTTATTTCCTTAAGGTAGGAAATGAAATGACCTACAGGCACAACTGAACTACCCTTCCATTCTATGACTGGCTCACCCAAAAATTTGAGCTCTATTACCCGAGTTCTACAATTAACTGAGGCATAACATGCAAATATCCAATCCATGCCGAAAATAAGATCGAAATCGATCATGGCTAACTTTACTAAATCCGCTGAAGTGACCTTCTGAAGGATTGTGACCGAGCAACTTCCATGAACCCGTATAGCTACAACTAAATCACCCACTGGAGTAGGGACTGAGAAGGGTTATGAAAAGATTTCAGGACTGACTCCAAAACTACTAGCCACATAGAGCGTCACAAAAGATAAGGTATACCCTGGATCTAACAAAGCATACACATCAAGATGGTAAACTCGTAACAACCAGTGACTACATCCAGGGAGACCTTCTGCTCCTGGCGGGATTCTAAGGCATAGAATCTATTTTGGCACTGACTTCCACTTGTGCTAGTAGATTTCCATTGCTGGGTTGGGCGTGTGGGTGGAGCTTCTAAATTGGAAGCTGGGCCTCGACCCCTATCATGGCCCTGTCTAGCTGCTGGGAAATCTCTGAGCATAAGTCTGAGCTTCCCGCACCTGAAGCAAACACCTGTACCCCCCAAACACTGAGTCGTGTGCCTTCAACCACACCGGTCACAAAATGGGATACTGGAATCTGCGGGCTTGTTACTCTGGCCTCTAGAACCTGATGCTCATCCCCTCTAGTTATGCCTAGGTCTAAATGGCACACTCATTAATGAAGATACTGGGGCTGAAGATCTATGGTGGGACTGCTGTCGGTGCCCATCACCTGGTCTCGACTGAGAGAACCTATAGCTGTTTTTCCTGGCCCTCTTGGCCTCTCTCCCTCAGATGTGCCACCTCCATCTGCTGGGCATACAAAACTATCTAAGGAAAATCCATATTCTGATGGAGCATGGCGGTTTTGCAATCCTTGTCTAGATAGTCCGCCACCCCATGAACAAACCTGTTCACTCGCACCCTCTGATCAACCACTAACTCTGGGGCGTACTTTGACAGATGAGTGAACTCTAGGGCATATTCCTTCAATGCCATCTTTCCCTATTTTAGATTCATGAACTCGGCCACCTTCAGCTCCCTCATCTCACGAGGAAAAACCAATCTACGAAAGTGACATGAAATTCACCCCAACTGATAGGGCTTACTCCGACTGCGCTACTATTCTTCCACTGCTTGAACCAGATATGCGCAACCCCTTTCAGCTGATAAGAAGCTAAGTCGGCACACTCCTTTCCATTCACCCCCATGACCTGGGTGATCTTTAGAATCTCATCGATAAGCTTATGTGGATCCTCGTCCACCTTTGACCCAAGGAACTCTGGAGGGTTCATCCTCAAGAAATATCTGACTCGTGCTGCCGCCGCATTCCCATTCTACGAAACATGTGCTACTGCTTACTGGTTGACCTGGGCGGTCAAGGCCTATGCTAGAATCTGAATGGCTGCCCTTAATTCAGCGTGGGCAACCGGCTCCGATGCATGGTGCTCATGGGCTGGTGGGGCTTTTTGGTGCCCGTCTCCATTGCCATCCTTGTGGTTATTTCCATTTCCATTCCTTCTGCCGTTGACTCTGCTGGGAGGCATGATTCTGCAATCGCGAATAACACGAGTTAAGAGGATAGAGAGACATGTCACCACACGACATAGATTATGGAAAAAGGGGAACATTTTCTAAACATCTTGTAGCCTTTTCGTCATAAGTGTGGCACACTTCACACCCATGAAAAAGACTCTACTTAACGCGGCTTACAGACAATCTAGGACACTTTAAAATCTATGGCTCCGATATCAAGCTTGTCACGATCCGAGCATAGGCCCGGATCGAGACACGGGACAAGGAGCCCAGAGAGGTTTCAAGTCGACCCATGACATGAACATACATCTAACTCAATCAAATAAAGTATAAGAATTAACATAATAAACATAGTGGAAGTCTAATCATAACATAACATCAGAACTGAAATTCACTTCATACATGAAAAGCTGATTACTACATATAGTCTGAAAGCCTCTAGCATATCTGATGGGTTGATGGGACATCACCCTAACTAACCCCACAAGTATGAAAAGTGAAAATGCAAAGATAACTGATAACGAATGGTCCTCGGGAGATGAGGACTCACCACTGAAATTGAGTTCTAACTTCGGAAATTGGTTAGTGATGGGGCTGAGTCTGAAGATCGGAGCTTGTATCATAAAATAATATAGTAGAGTATGCGGTCAGTACGTGGAATATACAGATTATGCAAGGTAAGTAAAACCACTTAATTAAATTAAATAATCTAAAATATGCACAGTATAAAACATAATCAAGATAAGAATATGAGAGTAGGGCTTGCATGCTATTTTATGAAATCACGATCTGAATGTAACTGAACATCATAACTGAATCGAATGACCCAAAGCTAAAATTTGATAATCGTAATTAAAATTGTACATTGGGTCAAACCCTCTTCAGAATATATATATA